>SNQJ01S0114125.1:0-10613 GCA_010110895.2 Picea sitchensis | reverse complement strand
AAGTGGGTATACATGAATAAATTGAATGAAGATGGACATGTTACACAGAACAAAGCTAGATTGGTATGTAAAGGATATGAATAGGTTGAAGGAATCGACTTTGATGAGAGATTTTCCCCAGTTTTGAGAATGGAAGAAATTTGAATGATTTTAGTTTATGCATGCTCTAAAAATATTAAAGTGTATCAGATGGATGTAAAATAATATTTTCTCAATGGGGAACTTGAAGAAGAAGTCTACATTGAACAACCAGAAGGATTTCAGTTGTCAAAGAACCTAGACTATGTGTGTAAATTAAACAAGACCTTGTATGGTATAAAACAAGCTCTTAGAGCATGGTACTCTAGACTGGATAAATATCTACAATAGTCAGGGTTCAAAAAAGGAAGTGAATACAACAACCTCTACATCAAGGTAACTCAATATAATATTTTATTAATTGAAGTTTATATTGATGATATTATTTTTGGAAGTATTGATGATAGTTAAAGACAAAAATTTGCAAAGGACATGCAGAATGAATTTGAAATGTCATTACTTGGAGAACTATCCTTCTTTCTTGGTCTTTAGATACATCAAAGCAACCAAGGAATTTTTATTTCTCAAACCAAGTATATCAGATAAATGCTAAAGAGGTTCATAATGAAAGATTGCAAACCAGTTATCACTCCCATCCAAACTAGTTGCAAGTTGAGCAAAGATGATGATTCAAAGTCTACAGATCAAAGGCAATATAGTTCAATGATTAGTATCCTACTATATTTGAAAACATCCAGACCAGATGTAATGCAGGTAGTTGGACAGGTGGCACAATTTCAAGTGGCACCAAAGGAATCAAAAGTATTAGCAGTGAAGAGGATTTTCAGATATCTCAAACGAATATAAGAGTTTGGATTATGGTAGACAAAAGGAAAGGATCTATCAATTATTGCCTACACAGATGCAGGTTGGGCAGGTTGCATTGATGACCGATGAAGCACCAGTGGAGAAATGTTCTACTTGGGTGAGTGTTTGGTATCATGGTTAAGCAATAAAAAATCATCAGTATCATTATCTGCAGTCGAGGCAGAGTATATTGTAGCAATAACATGTTGTACAAAGGTTCTATGGATAAAACAAACTTTGATAGATATAAAGGTTGAGTATGATGAGCCCATTCCAATCTATTGTGATAATACAAGCGCCATCAATATCTCAAAGAACTCGGTGATGCACTCCAAGAAAAGGAACATTGCAATAAAGTATCACTTTCTACGGGAACGGGTTGCAGAAAAGAACATCAGAGTTGAATATGTGTGTTGAAGGAAAATCTCCCTGTGGACAGGTAGATCTCCTCAAAGAGCTAGACTCTTAACTCTAAGATAGAAAGTGCTTATCATGGTAACTGACTTCCTTTTAGATCTAGGTGGACTAGTGTGTGAGAAGGAAGGAGAAGAGAAATACCTTTAATCGAAGTTTGTCCCTGCACGACTTGAGTTGAGCTCCAATCTTTCACTCCTTGATGGATCATGTAGACAAACAAAGTACAACCACTTCCTACTCTATCAAGATTAGTTCGAAATAGATCTACCTAATAAAGAGACAAATTCATGTGAGATTGAACATGAATTAGAAAGAAACATGCCAAGAAAATTATATTAATGAGGACAAAACATTACTTACAGCCGTAGATGGATTGCAGCAGTTTTGTCAAGTCCTCCTTGTCTAACCCTTGCTCAAAAGATCCATGATCTGAATGACGATAGCTTCACCAATTGATCCCTATGAGATCATAGGTTTCTTGCTTCCAAATAATCTCTATTCTAGCACCACTTATAAGATCATAAGTTTGGTGTGATTCTCCTTTTCCATCCCCCTTTCACCATGAGAAAGCTTGCTTATATAGTCTTGGAGAGGCTCAACAACTTAAGATATCTTTTGGGGTAAGTTGAGGATTTTCCTCCTTCAGTTAGGGATCTTCCCTAAGATCATGGCTTGATTGAGGATTCGAATCAAACTTCCTTCTAAGAGTGAAAAGATCCTTCGCCCATTCTTCTCAACAGATCAACTGCTGCCCAGAATAGGTAGCGCTCCCTCAAAAGGGCACTCAGAGCGTTATAACACTCCCTAGTAATGTATAGGGGAGCGCCAACACTCCTGAGGGTAGGAGAACTCCTGCAAAAGGGAAAATGAGTGTTATGACACTCCCTAATAGCTTATAGGGGGGTGCCAACACTCTTGATATAGGTATAGGGGAGTGATCCCCTCCAAAAACTCAGTGCTTTGGGTGCTTTCAGATAGCAAGAGGTTCATAAGCCTCTTGATTCATTTCTCTTCTTCCAAATCAAATGTTTGAGGTGTTTCAAGTGTCCTTCTCATGTCGTTATAGGCACGACATAGGCATCATGGCAGTGTGCTTTCTTTGACACTTGTGACACTTGTGAGAAAAATGCGACACTTGCGACACTTATAATGATGACACTTGCGACACTATCGAAGTGATTAATTTCGATGTGTAATAGATTGCCCCCCAAAGTATGAAGTTAGAAGATGAGAATTGATAAATGAAATTCTTTGTAGACTTTCAAGAAAGGGTATAGACGCAAAGAACTTGACAGAAGTTGCAACAAACATCTAACAAATATTATGACATGTTTTAAACCCAAGGCAGACATACCTATGCTTGGGTGATAAAGACTTACAAGATATGGCCACCTTAAATACACTGCAGATCCATAATTGTATTAATAAAAAGGTATAGACACTGAAAATACACTGTGGATCTATACTCTTATGAAATGAACTGATCATAGCCACGAAGAATACACAGTGGATCTATGAGATGACAAGACATAGACATGACCAACACAAAGTGGATCTATGTGATATTATATGTGTCATTGCTCAAAAGAAACTCCATCGCAACCTGGGAAAAGTACATATCAAAGTGATCACTCAACCCAGGGTCTTATTACCGATCCCAATGTAGTATGAATCTAAACATGTGAATAGATGTCTTGATGTCTAACATGGAAAAAACCACTTGATTACCGATCAATGATGTAAACCATTAACAAGCATGAGGGAAATCACCATTAATGTGAATGATTCCCAAGGTACTCTAGTACATTCCAACGAATGTGAATTGATGAGATGAAGTCGAACATCCATGGAATCATCCGATCAGAGGTCAATGATGTAAACCCATTGTCAAATGTGAGGAGGCCTTCCATTGAGGCATGCAGGTCCCAAAGTACTAATTGGTTTCCAAGTCTAGTTTCTGGATAATGTGCTGAAGTCGACAGGAATAAACTCGTTGAAGGAGGGCCTTGATGTATCCCTCATCAATGACACGAAATAGACATAGAGATGTAATTGGTATATCAAATGAACATGGACTGACATGGGTATTGAGAAAAGATATTTGTGATGGTTGACTCTTGAGGCAGATACTTCCCTTGAACACTGAGGCAGAACTACAAAAACATGACATGGACCAAAGCACGATGATGCAATGGATATTGTGACTTTCGTCAGGTGACCCAAAGGAGTAAAAAAAACTCAGAGGATTGATTCAGTGCAGAGGTTCAGCGGATTAAGATGTGCGCAAAGACAAAGTGTCGTGTTCAAGTGCGACTCTAAGAGTTACTTGGTAATGTTCTCAAAAACTACTTGGCTTGCTGCTTTCAATTTTTTTCCCCATACAGATAGACAAGTACCTCTTTTTAATTTAATGAGCTCGAGGAGGATAACACATGCTCGATAAAACTCACCTTCGGTAAGTTCCTCTTTCTTTGTTTAACAAACTGGAAGAAGTAAGGGTTCGATCCCATATGGGCCTATCGATGTTTTGTTTAGTGAGTCAAAAGACAAAAAACTCGAAGGTTTTTCATGATTATAGAGTCTGGGAAAACACTTAAAAGAGAACTCTATCAGTTCATTTTTTGTAAAGTAGTCCAAGGAGACCGAAAAAGAGATAAACTATCACTCAACAGATGTTTTCTTCAAATACTTTAACGAGCGTGAAGAGAAGAAGGTCACTCAGTAATATTTTCATGTTTAGAGAATCTAAAAAGAACTTAAATATGACTCCAATGTTGTCCTTTTTTGTAATGTTAGTCTCGCGAGGCCAAAAAAAAGATAAATTATCACTCAAAAGACGCCCTTTCAAACCATTTAACGACTGGAAAAGGAAGCAAGATCACTCGACAATATTTTCATGTTTAGAGATTCTGGAAAGAGCTTAAAGGAGACTCTAGGGGGTTTCTTTTTCATGTATCCATACAGGTCCGAAAAAGAGATAAAATTCTACCCGGATGTAGTCTCATATATTTACGAGCATGAGAAAGAACAAAGACTAAGCTCGGTATGCCCCCATCTTGACAGCTAGTGGCTTAACTCCAGAAAGATCATCAAAGGCTGGAGACATGCCCTCCAAGCTTCAATTCATTCACCGAAGGAGAAGGGTGGATGAAAAGAAGGTTCAAGAGAGGTGACTATTTCATTTTTTAACGAGATTTACATAGGAAAAGAATGATGCTCAGGACCTTTGTTTCATTTTTTAATGATCTTTCCACATATAAGAGAAACTATGCTCGTGGTTTCGTCTAGATCATGGCTTCCAAGAGGATAATGCTCTAGAAGGGTACCATGTCAATGGATAAAACGTGGTCATGGCCTCCAGGAGATCTTCGCTGGATGGAAGATAATCACTCAAGAAGGAGAACATGTTGAGGGCCACGATAGGAGTAAGGAGATCAAGCTCCAATAATCCTATCGAAGAAATCACCATGTCCACTACCAGATCCAAATCGTCAAAAGTTGAAATCATGGGAGACGATAGAAAATCAACATCAAGAGGGGAGATAGACTGTATATCTGCTCGAATTTCTTCACGAGGGGGAAGAAAAGAGGATCAGTGATGGTTATGATCCCGAGGTAACTTGTCAATATGAAGCATTTTCAGAAGAGATTCATCAAAAAGAAAAATTGGGGAAATGCAGTCAATTGCAGATGACAAGGAACTATTGCATCGAGGAAACGTCAGATGCCAATAGATGTTGGTCATTCGATGAGGGAGAAGTGGATGGGATAGAAACGTATGATGTTTCGGCTGGACTAAGTGGCATGGTGTCACATAGTGCATCAAATCCCAATGGACGAGGTACAATCCAAGGGTCAAATGATTCCAAAGATTGATAACCCGTGGTCGAAATCATATCGACGGTGGAAATATGATGTGTAGTCAGTGGAAGTGGTGTAGGGAAGGTACCCATGAGGATAGAATATTTCAGTAAGCCAACACCAATGCTTTCATAAGTGATATTGTGGTCTCCCAAGAAAGGAATATTGTTGGTAGCAGGAACGCAAGCATCAGACGTGTAGAAATCCAACTGATCAAGAGTGACAATTTTTCCCTGGTGAGGAAATTGTACACATCGAAAGACCGACGAGGCAACGACAATCATAGCATAAAACCACCTTCTTCCAAGTAACAGGTTGTAATCGAGGGGAGAATCAACCACCTTGACATCAACAGTAACAATTTTTCCACCCAATTGGATGAGTAGGGACTGTAAAAGCCCATGGGGATGAAAACCTCACCCATCGAAGACGCGTAAAATCGTTGGGGATTTTTTGAGTGCTGGTGATTTTAAACCTTTCCAACATGCTAAAGACATGACACAAGTTGAGGCTCCCTCATCTAGAATAGTTCGATGTATTTGTTGATTGTGAACAACAACATCAACTTGGAAAGCAAGTTGGTGGGAGAGTCAAGATGCATAATTATCCAGGTTAAACATGATTTGATTGGATGAATCAGGATCAAAAGCGTCAAGAGAATTCAAGAGCATTCTACATTGACTAGGGCAGTGCTGTACAACTTCTAACGCACACATAGCACACGGTGCTTGAGACAAATATTCAACAATGTTGTAGTTTTGGGTAGCACGTGAACTAGGATTAAAGGTATCTTTGCAGATAGTTCTCTTATAAGGGAGTAAGATAGATTCGAACGTGGGTTTCTCAATCTGAAGTGGTCCAGACAGAGGATTAACCGATGGAAGACTGATGGAGGATGATGATGGATCCGATAAAGTACCGACACTGTTAGTGTCTTTTCCTTTTTCAGGGTTACCTGGTGTTTTGTATGTCTTAGAGAGAGTGGTCAAATTGATCCCATTAAACATATAAATATGTGAACTCAACGAGGCCTTATCATTAGGATCGCTAGAATTGCCCCCAGGAGAGGGGGTTTGAGCAACCATGGATTGTTTCTGTGGAAAAGGTTGAGTAAGCATAGTAGGTTGTGACTTCCCTTAGAAAATTTTGGCCACTTCATTGCGAAGTGGACAATCTCAAGTGTAGTGATCGTCACCACAAATGATACATGGGAATTTCAGTTTCCATTGTGGTTTCTTTTCGGTAGCAGGTGTTTGATTTTTGGGTTGTTTATTGTTATTTTTTTATTTATTCGTTGTCTTCTTCTTACCTCTGGATTGTTGTGAAGGGGCAGATTAAACTGCATTCACCTCAGAGATCTGAGTTTGGGGGGAGGTAGAGGAGGGTGTACTCGATTTGGAAAAAGATTGAGTTTTGACAGAATCAATAACACCATCAGCATGAGATGAGGATGATGGCTTAGAAGGATCGGTATTAGCTCGAGTAGCATTCAGAAGAAAATCATACAAAGTACCAGATTAGGAATAAACCAAGTCTAAGTACTGAACCTGAGCAATGACTTGTTCCTCTGTGACCGTACCACCCTTAGCGACATCTCGAGCGATCGGTGGTAATAGTGATTTAGTAAACCATTCTGCCAAGAGCATGTCAGGAATGACTACCTTGATCATCCTTCATCGTCGCCTCCACTCATGAATATGGTCAGAGATATGTACAGAGTTAGTTTGACGAAGGGAGGTAAAGACTTAAGTACCTGTCTCGTAGCAAATAGGAAGTTGAAAGTGCATGAGGAAAGACATGGCAAGGGAATTGAAATCATGAAAAGAAGCACGTGGTATTTCAATATACCACTTTGTTGCTAAACCGGTAAGTGTTCGTTGGAAAAGACGCAAACATATAGAATCATCCACGAGGGAGTTTGATGAACACCACAAATGGAAAGTCATCACATGGTTGTTCGGATATTCGCCAGGGTTTCTATCAAATTTCGGAATATCAGAAGGAAGTTTAGCTGGAATGACTAGCCAAACTGGTGAATGAGAAATAAGATCATTAGTTAACCAAGACAATTCTGGGAGATCCAAAGTCGCAAGGAAAGGTAGCTGTCGGTTAATGTGTGAATGATACTAGTGTGGCATAGGAACACCAGTAGGACCATAGACTGGGTTAGGTGGATAGTTGTAACCAGTAGGTCCTCCTACATACAGTTTTTGCTGGCCAGGATAAGAAGGATTCGATGGTGTATGAGAAGCATTGGCATAACCCGGTGGGTTCTGAACATTATAGGCCGGGTGATTTATTGGCCTGTGAGGAGGAAAAACATTTTTCCCTTGAGAATGGTAAGGAGTAGATCTCAGAGGAAGATACACATGAGGCCCATGAGGAGGATAAGACTGTGGTCCCGGAGAAGTCCAAGTGGTGTTTTGGATGCCGCCTGGATAAGATTTCCCGTAATATGTTCCAGAAGGGACATGATTGGATACTCCTCCTAGTGGGTTATTATACAGGTGCCCCCCAATGTGGGGTTGGGTAAAAGTGCCTCTTGAAGATACTCCCCAGGATTGTGAAGGGTTTCCAATAAACGAGGGTTTCCCCCCTACCAGCGGTGGATGTATGACCGGGGTTTGAATGGAAAATGGAGGTTTCCCTCCAAGAGGAGAATGAAAAGGGGATTGTCCCCCGGGAGGGGTAGCCCTGCCATGGAAAGGTAGTCCTCCAAGAGGAAATGGTTCATTGGATGGTGGTTTCCCTCCAATTGGTTGTGTTTGGCCACCAGGGGTTTTCATTCTCGGGTGAGAAGATGTCCCAGCAGGATCGTGTGGAACATGTAGAGATGTAGAGTAAAAACTTGTAGAAATAGGGGTAGAGATTGAAGTTATTTGGGGATGAGTAAAGGTGATGAGTCCAGCATTAGGATGGACTTGTGCTGGTGTGGTAGTAGAGTGAATAACCTAATTGACTGGGTGATTCATGGTTTGACTGGATGGTCCTGTTTCACTAGGAGGGTCATGAGAATGAAAGGGTTGTCGAATATATTTGAAATGTTCATAGAGATCATGTCCCAATGAAGTCCTCCATATAGAACGAGCAAGTGTGGGATTGGTTTCTACTGTGGTGCTAGGATGAACATGAGTCCTATACTCGTCACCAAAGATTGGTTCTGTGGATCCCATATATGTTTCGGTAAAAATCCTCTCTGATATTTGTGGGACTTCTTCATCTATGACATTCCCAAGGGAGTCTAAACGTACCAAAAGTGGTTCAAGAGGAGTTACCGACATAGGTGTGGTGGGATTTTCAACCATGACTAAAGCATCTTCTAAGTTATCTAACGGAGGAGCAATAGCACTTCCAGCGTCAGATTGATTTTCTACCTCTCTACGGTAGTTGTCTTCTGGAGGGTTAGGAGGTAAGGGTTGATATCCTTCCGGAGGAATCCCTTGCATCCTACGTGATCGACGAAGACCTTTTTCATCTATGGGCTCAATTGTGGAGAATAATAGAACACACTGAAAATGTAGGGTCAACTAACAAAAAGAAACAACATGCGCTAATAAAATCTAGGAATCAACCAAGAAGACAAAACTTCTCTCGATGACCGTACTAGTTGGTGATGAAATCTAACGTCATGTGATCAAGTCGAGAAGGGGATGGGATATGGTGGAACAGTTACAATGGAAACCTGCTTAACGGACTTTCACCTTGGTGCAAGCTTCCACGCAGTAATTGTGGATTTACCCTCCAAGGAGCACGAGTGAGTTTGACCAATGTCTATTCCAGGTACAGTGAGACTTCCCTTCACCATCACCTCGTGTAAGTACCTAAAAATTATGGTAACTAAAGACACCAATTTGTAGTGAGTCCCTGGGCGGGTACAGTCGACAGTCTGATCCGAAACGTATGGGAAAGATAACAAGTCCGAAATCAACCCGAAGGGCTCCCACATATAATCGTGGGTATACCTTCTAGTGATCCCCAATATACAATCCGACCACTACAAACAATTGAACCACAGACGGATAATCTCCGTAATTCGCCCAAATGCGACCTCGTGCATAACCCTTGTGTGAGAGGGGGATCCCGAAAAATCAATACGACAATTGGATTTGACTCTCCCTAACTCAGTATGCTAATGTTTGTTTTGAAAACTTTGGAGAGTTGTACTCTCAACCTAATCCAAAGTGCTAACCCTAGTCTACTATTGGTGGAAGATCCTAAAAACAAAAATGTTCTAGATAGTTTTTAATTAGTGTTCATTTTATAGTTGTTCTTTACTCAAAGGGTGCAAGAAAGTGAAGATAATGGAATGATGACTCAATGCCCAAAAATATGCATAGAATATGATAAGAAATCGTTTCTTTTCAATGAACGCCTATTTAAGGGAAAGAAAAGGAGTCATTTTCACTTTCAAACACTAATATGAAACGTCTTCAATCAATCGGTTCTCAATCGAATCCAATGCAAGGCTAAACAAATTTCAAAAATGCCTTCTAATATGAAAATCAAGCACTAAAATGTATCTTTTTCATTTGTACATGAATCATGACTAATTCAATGAAAAAAAAAACCTTCTCCTACCAACTATCCTTTCAGATAAAGGAGATTCAAACAAGTATGATCATATTTCGCACACATGACACACACCCTCTTGCTATGATTGAAACAAGAAGCAAATAGAAGACAAAAGATAACAAAGAAAAATCAAACAATTCACACAAAAAGAGATGTTTAAGAACAATGGCCTCAAAAAACCAAACAAGATGATTCACAGATTTCTGATGCCCTTCACCAGAGTTCCCGCTCAGTCAGATAGGAGAGAAGAAAACAATGGATTGATTTCAAGCTCTCAACAACAAAAAACTCAAAAATAATGAAGAAGGTCACCAATTCTTAACAACAAAGGGATTATTTCTCAGAAGGAGGGATGTCAAAGTTCAATGGAAAGAAGCATTGAATCATAAATGATCTTAGCAAGTGAAAAAACAGGGTTTGGACCTCAAAAATATGCAATTTTGAAAAGATTTTGTGCAAAAAGGGGTTGGTCCTCTAGTGTAAGGGACACCAGGGCATTATAAATCTCTTTCTGAGGCTTCCAGGGAGTGTTTTCTCTCTGTTAACATGGGCAGAGGGGCGCCAGGCTTAAAAAACTCATAAAAATGTCCAAAAACCCAAAATTTCAGTCAAATTTTGACAGTCAAGCTGACTGTGATGGGGTAAAGAGTCAATCAGCATAGGAAATCAAACAAATGGGGTGAACAAGGTCTGAAAACAATCAAAGGGTAACACAAGGTCTATGAGGAAAATTCAAAACCAAAAGTTTCGATTCGATTCCCCAGTGGAGTTGCTAGTTTCTGTTGAAGGAAAATCTCCCTGCGGACAGGTAGATCTCCTCAAAGAGATAGACTCTTAACTCTAAGACAGAAAGTGCTTATCATGGTCACTGACTTCCT
>SNQJ01S0114124.1:0-28270 GCA_010110895.2 Picea sitchensis | reverse complement strand
TGTCAATTGAGTTGCAGGATATTAAAGATGACTTAGCGGACGAACTCCAAGCCGGTCTGAAAGATGCTGCAAACTTGCTGGGTGATCTTGGGAAAAGGATCGTTGCGCTGGAGCAAAAGGTGGAAGGGCTCACCTCTGCCCTGAGCAAGATTTCGGACGCCATGGCTGATGCTGCCTCCAAGACAGCCCGTTAAACCTGCTAAGGATGCTAGGATGCAAGGCACAGAATCGATTGGGGTTGTCAAAGCCTGTTTGTTGGTCAAGTTTAGTAGCGGTAGCCTCCGGCATGTATTGCTTCAAGACTGTATCAAGAATTTTAGATTGTCAAGTAATAGTATTATGAATGTAAGGTGCACTAGTAAGAATATGCACCCAGAACAATAGTTCAGTTTTGAATCTGTAAGGGTTGGCAGCCCCCTCTGCCTCTTCTATAATAAAAAACCCCATAACCGATTTTGTTAAAAAAAAAACATTATGTGATCCCTCTTTATTGACATCCAAGGAGGAATGTTATTGTTGATAAAAAAAAATTAGGCCACACTAAGTAAATGGACTGAAGCTCTCCAAATGGATTAACACAGTCAGTTGCCAATGAAATCCTAACATTACGAGGTTCATCTGTAAATTCTGGCCATTTTGCAGCAATTTCCTTAAATGCATAACCATCTATAGGCATTCGAAGAACGCCATCTTCAATTCTCTATCGTGCATGGTAATCCATAAATTGTGCTATGCTTTGGCACTTGAACAGTCGCTGCAAACGTGGAATTATGGGAATATGTCGAAGAACCTTTCGAGGGACCATTTTTGTTACTTGATCGGTTTGATATCTATTGATACTACATACCGAGCATTATG
Source organism: Picea sitchensis (assembly GCA_010110895.2). Taxonomy (NCBI): domain Eukaryota; kingdom Viridiplantae; phylum Streptophyta; class Pinopsida; order Pinales; family Pinaceae; genus Picea; species Picea sitchensis. The sequence continues at coordinate 27,412 of SNQJ01S0114124.1, read as the reverse complement.
TTTTTGACGCATGTTGTCCATAATATATAATATTATCATCAGAACATGCATCTATACTTTGATAATCCATTCCAATGTCTTTCATAATGGAATGTAAATCTCGATATGTGTGAGGTAAAATATTTGACGAGGGTAATATTGCATTTTATTTTTACACATTAATTAACACTAAAAAAATAGGGAAAATTCAACCTTTATGTAGATGTGAAGAAACATATTACATACCTTAGGATCTGTGTCATACAAGTGTTCGACAAATGATTTGTAACTTTCAAGTTCACCAACAGCAATGTAGTGGAGAGACTATTTTCTCTTGACCCTTTATAAAGTCGTTTATTTTCCTTTTCAATCAAAGGTTCATCATAAATACCATCACTAATGTCCCCATGATCCTCATCTGCATGACCGAATAAGTCTTGGATCATTTGATTTGTCCCATCATCTTGAACTATGTTATTATTGTCATCTACTTCCATCGGATCGTTAACTTGATCTTCATTATCATATTCAAGTTCTTCATCTTGTACTACAACATCATTTATGCTACTACTTGGTGCTTTGTGCATAAAGTTAGGGGGAAAATCTAACTTCATAATTACAAACAATCATGAAAAATTACTGCATGTATAAAACAATTTAAAAGTTTAAGAATACAATAAATATTAAAACAGATAATGAATGTATATATAGCTAATTACCATGGGAAGATATTCATTTGATCCCTTGTCCATGTGCCCATATTTTCTACAATGTTTTTTATTTATTTCTATTAAAACTCTTTCGGGACGTCTAGTACAACAATTTTTGCAAGGGAAATAACATTTATTGTCACCCTTTTCACCCTCTTTAATTCTTTTCCGAGCTCTAATGTTTTCTGACATTCTTCCCCACAAACATATACTAAAAACAAAATACTTGTTTTTTGTTCTCCAAGAAGACCCGCTTAAACCCTTTTTGAAGTGTCATTATTATAGAAAACTTGTCGCAACATCTGTAAAATGAAACATATTTATATATTTTATAACGTCACAATTCCAACGATAGTTGACCAATTCAAAGTTGACTTGGTCAAATACTAGGTGACCATTGGGAGGGGGAAAACCTAGTTTCCATAACGTTGCAACTGCCACGACTATTTTACCAACGTCGCAAGAGAGACAAAAATCCAATGGTATTGCAAGAGAGACTTCCTCCTACCATCGTCGCAAGAGCAACATGTTTTTGTAGTACATCGCAAGGGCGACGCTATCAGGCAATATGGAGAAAAAAAATTAAATTTCCTATGTTTTTCGATAGTATGTCCAATTTTGTCCATAACATCGCAAATATAACGTCGAAATTTTTTCAATATGTACTAGTGAATGAAGCCTCATTCTTCTTCCTAGTCATCATTCTTGGCCTTTCCCACGAGACTCCCTAAGAGCATGGTTTTTTTTTCTTTCAAGTTCACTTAAGCTTTGAAAGCAACATCTAATGAGAGATTATTTATTCTTTTCAGTCTTGCTTGGATTACTTAAGAAAAGAAGCCCCCCTAGAGTCTTCTTTAAGCCCTTTTTAGACTCTCTAAAATGGAAAATATTGTTGAGAGATCTTGTTTCCCTTCATGCTCATCAAAATAAGATTTGAAGGCACAACTATCTGGCGGTAGTTTACCCATTTTTCAGTCCCGGTGGTTAATTTATGAATAAAGGTATGCCCTAGGAGCTTCAATTCGCTAGGACAGTATTCTCAAGTGTAATTTTAACCCTTTTTCGGGCTTGAGGGACTAAATTTTGAAAAAGGGCCATCTCCCTAGTTTTGGTTTATCTCTTTCTCGGGCCTTGGAGATTATCTACGAAAAAGGAATCCCCTTGGAGTCCATATTTAAGCTCTTTTCAGACTCCCTAAACATGAAAATATCATCGAGTGATATTGTTCCTTTCACACTCATTAGTTGGTCAGAAGGAATATCCATTTTGTTGGGTATGTGTTATATTATTTGCATGTGTGTGTGTGTGGGCGCGTTAGATTCTACAACTGCGTCAGATTCCAAATTTAACATGAAGGATATTGGTGTTGCTAACTTCATTCTGGGAATGAAGATTAAAAGAGATCGTGCAAATAGGAAACTCTAGTTGAATCAGAGAAAATATGTTGAGACAATATTGCAGAGGTTTAATATGCATGGAAGTAAACCGATCAAGGTTCCTATTCCTATAGGTGTAAAGTTATTTGCAGATCAGTGTCCCAAGACACAAGAAGAAGAAGAGGACATGTCCCATGTTCCATATGCCAGTGCAGTTGGCAGTTTGATGTATGCAATGGCCTGTACTAGACCAGACATTGCACATGCAGTGGGAGTTTTGAGTAGGTATATGTCAAAACCAGGGAAGGAGTATTGGACAACAGTAAAGAGGATCTTTAGGTATTTGTGTGGCACTACCAATTATGGATTGTGCTACCAAGGAAGACCAAGATTGGATAGAGTGGTGGACATACATGGCTTTGTTGATGAAGACTGGGCTGGAGATCTGGATCGCAGAAGATCTACAAGTGGGTATGTGTTTAACCTATTTGAAGGAGAAATCAGTTGGATGAGAAAAAGACAGGTTGTAGTGGAACTCTCAACTACAGAATTTAAATACATGGCGGCCACTCATGCAAGCAAGGAAGTAGTATGGTTACAAAGATTGTGTTCAGGTATTGGGTTCGTACAACAAGCAGTGAGATTAGATTGTGACAGCCAGAGTGCAATTTTCCTAGCAAAGAANAGGTGTAAAGTTATTTGCAGATCAGTGTCCCAAGACACAAGAAGAAGAAGAGGACATGTCCCATGTTCCATATGCCAGTGCAGTTGGCAGTTTGATGTATGCAATGGCCTGTACTAGACCAGACATTGCACATGCAGTGGGAGTTTTGAGTAGGTATATGTCAAAACCAGGGAAGGAGTATTGGACAACAGTAAAGAGGATCTTTAGGTATTTGTGTGGCACTACCAATTATGGATTGTGCTACCAAGGAAGACCAAGATTGGATAGAGTGGTGGACATACATGGCTTTGTTGATGAAGACTGGGCTGGAGATCTGGATCGCAGAAGATCTACAAGTGGGTATGTGTTTAACCTATTTGAAGGAGAAATCAGTTGGATGAGAAAAAGACAGGTTGTAGTGGAACTCTCAACTACAGAATTTAAATACATGGCGGCCACTCATGCAAGCAAGGAAGTAGTATGGTTACAAAGATTGTGTTCAGGTATTGGGTTCGTACAACAAGCAGTGAGATTAGATTGTGACAGCCAGAGTGCAATTTTCCTAGCAAAGAACCCTTCTTATCATTCAAAGAAAAAGCATATTGATGTTCAGTATCACTTTGTGAGAGACATGGTTGAGGAAAAGAAAGTGTTGTTGGAAAAGGTTGACACTTTTAAGAATGTTGCAGATTCATTGACAAAGTTTGTAAGCACAGAAAAGATTGCCTGGTGTAGAGTAACAATGGGCATTGTTGCCCTGGATTGTTGACTATATAATATCAGGGCCCCCTGAATCAAAGAAAACAACAAGTGGGATAACGTTGGGTATGTGTTATATTATTTTCATGTGTGTGTGTGTGGGCACGTCAAATTCTACAATTGTGTCTGACGACCCCTCGTAGTAGTGCCTTGTTGGTGTCGTGTGGGTCGGGTGCTTTCCTAGGGGGGTCCCAGGGGGGGGGCAGGTATACCCCCCTGGTTATGCGCAGCGTTCGAAACTGGGCATAGCCCGGGGTCGACGAGGTTCGGGGCAGTTCCCCAAAATTTTCTTTTTGGCGGTTTTTGCTATTTTTAGTGGATTTTGCTATGTTTAGCGGTTTACTAAAAATAATCCCGGTTTTAGGGATTAGGCTTTTGGTATCTTAGGAATACCTAAAAACATTGTATATATTGTATAGTGAATGGTGAAATTTGATATAATGAATATAAGAAAGGCTTTCCCGATTGAGGGTTTCCGGTATAAATCTCTGTGTACTATGTGAATGAGTCATTGATTAAATTTTGTTTTTCTTAAGAATCTATAGGCATTTCTTTACTTCACAGGTTTAAAAATTACATGTGGTATCAAAAAAGGGCCATCTCCCTGGTTTTGGTTTATCTCTTTTTTGGGCCTTGGAGAGTATCTACAAAATAGGAAACCCCTCGGAGTCCATATTTAATCTCTTTTCAGACTCCCTAAACATGAAAAGATCATCGAGTGATCTTGTTCCTTTCACACTCATTAATTTTTCAGAAGGAATATCCATTTGGCATAAGTTTAACCATTTTTTCGACCAATAGATTATCCAGGAAAAAGGTATGCATCAGGAGACATGTCTCACTGAGAGAGTTCTCCTACGTTATATTTTATACTTTTTCAGGCTAAGGAGACTAAACTTAGAAAAAGGTTGTGAGTCCATAGTTAATCTCTTTTCACACTCCTTAAAATTGAAAATATAGACGAGTGATCATGTCTCTGTCACACTCGTTAAAATGTTTTTGAAGATACATCCTTTCGATATAAGTTTAACCCTTTTTCGAACCAACTGGACCAATTATGGAAAAGGAACTCTCTGGAGTCTTCTTTTAGTGTTTTTCAGACTCTCTAAATGTGAAAAACCACTGAGCTTACCTTCTCTGGGATCGTAAAACTCAACATGGAAGGAGTCTTGTTTTGTCATACCTAATCGCATCACATGTCTCATCCTTGAATATTTGTCCTAATGCTAGATTCATGTTGCTAATAAATGAACCTTCAAAGCATTCCTTAAATGCAAGACTTGTAGCACTTTCACCTTCGTGATCTAACACCTTGACCCATGGAGGAATTTTCTCGAGTGTCCTTATCCTGCATGTGTATCCTTGCACTAAACATCAGTATGTTCCATTCGCTTGGAATTAGTTTGCTTGCCTGTGACACTTGTTCCTCCTTTGTAACGTAGAATTCTTTTATTCTTTTTCAAGATCATTAAAAAATTTGAAAAAGACAAAAAAAAATCAAATATTCCAAACAGAGGGGATGGGATATACATTATGGTTTTTCAAAAACAAGATAGTCACCCTTGGACAAATCACATCCTTCTCTTTGTTTGCCAAGCGTTGGGATCTAGTATGACCTTAGGAAGTTGTTCTCATTACATAGAGTTGTGTCTTCCTCTATTTGGTTACTCTTCCAAACATATGGAGAGTGTGTGGTGCCTCGTATATCACAGACTTATGTCAATACTATGCTTCCTAAGTCTCATCATTTTGTTGTTCTTTTGTCCAAGGGAAGTTTTATCCAACCTGAGTCAGCCATTATGTGATTTATCTCTTGAATTTCATGAGTCAGCCATCTCGAGGGTCCAATTAAGTTTAGATTCAAAATCAATGGAGTTTTGTGCCTGATAATCGAGATCTTGTAGTCTTTCCCTGACGACACATCGAAGACCTTAGGATAGTGAGTCTTACACTCCTATTGTACTCCTACTTGAGTTTTGAAGATCTTTAAGTTGTTGTTTGAGCTATGAAGTCCTCATATCCAACAACATACATCAATGCTTCTTGAAGATGCATATCATATTGTACTTGTATATCTTCAGATGATATTTAGATGTAGATCCATTGTGTATTGTTCGCAGATGCACTTTATATGGACTTATATTTTGTCTAGTAGTCATATATGACATGGATCTACAATGTACTTGATTGGAAACCATGCTTAGTTCATCTCGAGCATGGGTATTCCTGTCTCAGAGAGATTATCATTGTTTTGCAGATTGCGTGCTCACGAACACCCATCTTGGCCTCACTCAACGCCACGCCTTCCCACTGGTAAAGATATTGTAATGTATTTCAGCCATCATTTTCTCTTCTGAATTCACACATAAGGGGTCATATGTTATAGTCCAAAATTCCTTATATGTGCATACAATACATTGGCCCTTCCTTTTGCATACTTTTCCAAAATACTGTTGAGGCTTCCTCTTAAAAAAACCATGTACACACCCTGCTGAACTAATAGCCCACATACACATGTGTGTTGCATGCTAGTTGTCTCATGTACACATGCATGTTTCATTCTAGATAGCCTGTTTTTGCCTCCAAAAGTTGCAAAAAATATAAAATTGCATGGAATTATGCAGAGTTTACAAGCTATGGAGGGTTTCCTAACCATTTTACCCTTTGTAGCCCGTCCCCAAACTGAATAACCATATTTTTCTCATATAAAAATAGGCCTTGGGGTGTCATTTATGAACATAAGAAAGAGAATAAGAAAAATCTGCCAAAATACCCTCCCTTTCTTAGCCCAATATTTGCAATTGATTCTGAGTTTTAGCCTCAACCTTCCCCTCTAGCCTTTATCCTTATGCAACCCTTCCTCCTTCCCTTGTTGATAAGTTGGTTGCGAGAAGCTAATGTGGGATTGATGCACTTGGATCCATGACAGAGGAGCCCGGACCTGGTTCGTGGATCGGTTTCCAACAAAGGTTGTAATCCTTTTTGTCTTGAAATTGAATAAAAGAGTTTTTCCTTGTCCCAAAATCTTATGTTTGTATGCTTTTGTTGATTTATTCATTTATATCTATGTCTAAACTTTGAAAGTGATCAGTAGAGATTGCATATGTTTTTTCATTTTATTCCTAACCTTTTGCAGGTCGTCTTTGGGAGGAGATCTGTGATCTAGGAAGCAACAACAAGGAAAAGAGGTCTACGCCAACCGTAGGGACTAAAGGTGCACTCATTAACCCTCTTTCTTATCTCTCATCACTTTTTTTAGATGTTTTTGGGGTAGCTTAAGGGTAGAACAATATTTTAAGGGAATTCATCACTCTGCCTTACCTAGACCCAGTATAGGGGGATTTTCCCCACAACATTCATGCTAACAGAAAATCAAGACTATGTGTGCAAGATAAAGAAATATTTATATGGTCTTAAGCAAGCCCCAAGAGCATGGTTTTCAAGGTTAGATCAGTACCTACAAAAACAAGGATATAAGAGAGGGGCTCCTGACAACAATGTATATATCAAAATTGAAGATCAAAATATGATTATTGTGGTAGTATATGTCGATGATATCATATTTGGGAGTAATATTACTATAATGGGCAGAAAATTTGCAACTTAAATGCAAGAAGAGTTTGAAATTTCTACAATGGGATAATTGTCCTTCTTCTTAGGTTTACAAGTCACTCAATCAGAAAAAGGAATATTTATTTCCCAAACCAAATATATCAAGGAAATGTTGAAGAAATTTGAAATGGAAGAAAGTAAACCAGTAAGTACTCCCATGGTCACTGGATGTAAACTAAGCCTATATGATGACTCACCAAAAGTAGATCAAACTATGTACAGATCAATGATAAAAAAAATTCTCTATTCAACAGCAACTAGACCTGACATCATGCAGGTTGTAGGACTAGTGTAAAGATTCCAATATGCACCTAAGGAAACTCGTCTGAAAGTAGTAAAAATAATATTCAGATATCTTAAAGGGACTTTAGAATTTGGATTATGGTATCCAAAAAATAAAGAATTTACATTAAATGCATACACTGATGTAGATTGGGCTGGTAGTATAGATGATAGGAAAAGCACCGGTGGAGGAGAATTTTTTCTAGGAAAATGTCTAGTTGCATGGATAAGTAAGAAACAAACATCCACATCACTATCCAAAGTAGAGGTAGAATACATTGTTGTTGCATCTTGTTTCACACAAGTTCTTTGGATGAAGCAAACATTAGAAGATTTACAAATAATATATGATGATCCCGTTACTATTAATTGTGATAACACTAGTTCCATAAGTATCTCTAAAAATCCAGTAATACATTCTAAAACCAAACACATCCCAATCAAATACCATTTCTTAAGGGATCAGGTTACTCAAAGAGTGGTTAAAATAGTGTGTGTGGACACCAAATAATATATTGCAGACATATTCACAAAACCTTTTCCCAGGAGTACCTTTGAAAATATTCGACAAAAATTGGGAGTGATCCACATACCTCATTAAAACTACAAAAGTTGCATCAGGTGAAAGAGGCACATGGATAGGGGGAGATTTTCCACAAGGGGAGCAAAGAAAGATCCCTTCTGTCATTGCTGTCAAAGGGGGAGGAAATTGATAAACAACAAAAATATTTCAAAGAAAAGGTTTCCATCAATGCCAAAGGGGAAGAATGTTGGACACAGTGGTATGATATTGTCATTGATTTCAATAGAGTGCAGATGATGAGATCAAAATCTCATGAGAGATAATGTATCAGGTTTCACAGAAGACATAGCACAAGGTGCAGAGGAATTCAGTATAAATCCAAAGAAGTTATGAGGAATCTTGTTCATTGTTGAAGTTTTTAGGACAATCCAGGACCATCTGATTGAGATGAAGACATAGGCTGGGAGAAATTAAATCCCAATTGTCAGAACAGGATAAATAATCCTCAACCATAGATCAAGACTAGTAGGATAAGTGGGGCCAAAGGCACAAAGTCCTGAAGCAAGCCAAATTCTGAAGTTCGAATGAAATGTAATCATTTGGGGTCGAGAAGGAGCGCACAAGATAAAGGCAGAGTGGGCCTAAAGCAGGACTAGAATAATGGTGGAGATTAACTCAGGGTGATCTTGATTGATGAATCTAGAGGTAACACGTGGAAACTATTGATTGGTGTTTGGAGGAAGTTATTCGGAGTCTAGTGGAGAAGAGTTACTTTAACACTCTAGAATCAGAGTATAGAAACAAAATATTCCTCTTCAATACCATCTGATCGAAGAGATGAAGAATGTGGAAGTGGCATTCCTCTGAAGAGGAAGAATCAAAGAATATTCCATTCAATACCATTTGTTCAGAATGTTGAAGAATGTGGAAGTGTCATCGCTCCAAAGACGAAGAATTGGAGAATATTTCATTCGATACCATATTTTCGAAGAGCTGAAGAATGTGAAAGTGGCATCCCTTCGAAGATGAAGAATCAAAGAATATTCCATTCGATACCATCTATTCGGAGAGATGAAGAATGTGGAAGTGGCATCGCTCCAAAAGTGAAGAATCGAAGAATATTCCATTCGATACCATCCATTCAGAGAGTTGAAGAATGTGGAAGTGGCATCCCTCCAAAGATAAAGTATCTAAGAATATTCCTTTTGAACTAGGACGTGACACGTTGCAGCAGGACCACATCAGCAAGGACACGTAGCCCAATCAGATGGTGACAAGTGTCAAAATTCATATGGCACATAAGGTCTGTGAAAGTCATGAATCAGGGTGACATCTGGCACACATACTAGGGGTCCACATCAACCATGAGTATCGAAGAATATTCCCTCTCAGATTCGTTCTTGTAGGATTGAAACAATTCACCCTTTTATTTTCTCCAAAGCAAAGGAATCAAAGAATATTCCTTTTTCCTTATATCGACTTCTGTGTCAAAGGACTCCCAAAAGTCCCAAAGAAACACTCACCATTGATCTATTTTGGGAGCATTCTCGATCGATGATCAAGCACAGTGACCAAGTGTTAAAAGCTCCACTATGTTGAAAGAGCATGGATTGTAGATCTCAATGCAAGGTTAAGTTTTGATCGTTGAATTAGTCAATGTGACCAAATAAGTACAAGGAGATACAATCGTCAAATAAAAAGGAGTCCTAGAGTACCGAAGCCCCGAGATAATGTTTGACCGTCCATCAAGGAGGAAGATCCAAAAGCGCGCGGTTGGAAGGCCATTAAAAAAACACCTTGTTGAGTTTGTGCGGACCATCCACTCAACCATATATTAAGTCAGAATCATTCGATCTACCAGTAAATTGAGTATACACACTTCAATGAAATTTACTCTGAGAGCAGAAATCTCAAAGGCCAGAGTACCGGAGGACTTGGTTCCAACACCGGTCACATAAAGGAAAGATAAAGCGCCTAGGGTTTAACTCTATTTCCTATAGGAAACTCAATAAGAACACCATAACAATACAAAGAGCTGGTAAAATCTCAAATATGATATGTTGGAGAACTGAGGACGTAGCAGAAGCATAAGAATGAAATAAAGAGGCATGGGATCGAGTTAAAAGAAATCGATCCATACTTGTGATAGATTTATGAAAATCCCTCTTAGTAATTGAAAATATTTCAAGATAAATGTGTGAATAATAATAGAGGAATATATTAACTCTAAATTAAAAGAAAAACAATATTATTGTTAATTTAAATAAAGAGGTGCAATGGTTCAAACAAAGGGACACATTGCTTCAAATCTCACACTAGTTGGAAGACTGTATAAGAAAAAAGAACGGTGAAGAAGGAGTATCTTTGCAATCTAGATCAGAAGATCAAAAGAAAAACTAGAATCCAAGAAGGAAATATGGAGATAATTATGCAGTGAGGGTAGAAGGGAGGATAAAGGAATGATTCATATCATGCTCTAAGTAAAGTGTGAAAACAAGAGAGTTGGTGATTCCTAGGGTTGGTGCCCTAAAAAAAGGGAGTTGGTGCTTCTTAGGGTTGGTGCCCTAAAACAAGGGAGTTGGTGCTTCCTAGGGTTGGTGACCTAAAATAAGGTAGTTTTTACTTCCTAGGGTTGGTTCCCTAAAGAAGGGGATTTGTGTCTCCAATAATTGGTGCTCTAAAAATAATTGGTGTCCTTCACAAACTCAGATTATTCTTTATAAGCCTTGTAATTCTTGTTAATTATATTTATATAATTGATTTTAAAATACAAGACCATTGTTGATATATTGTGGTGATTAATAAAATAACAAAGTAATTACTAATTGTTTAAAAATGTAATATTGATTCACNGTATTTCCAACATTATCTTGGAAGTCTATGTATTATGATTTGTTTATGTATTAGTTTTCAAAATTGATAGAGAATATTTTGCAGAGTCAGTAAATGATACTTTCGTGGCTAAGTTGATCCAAATTTCTAGTCTCATATTTTCTTTTTGTTAGAGTATTTTTATATGGTGGCCATCGAAGACCTCTAAATTTGATCTTGGTCCTTACCCTCACAGGCGTTTGAAAAGAAGGTTATGATTGTAACTTGGAATGAAATCAATAAAATTTCCTTGTTGATTTTGGTCTCACGTGTGCATTCTCTGATATTACTTTCAGATTTGTATTTCATTTGCTCCTTAATTCTCAAACATGATATATATATATATATTTACTTTGTTCTTTTGCATAGTTTAATTATTAAAAAAAAAAAGAAGGAGAGCATTGATTCCTTGTACTTATTACTTGAGAATCAATTGATAAGTTTGTCTAAGGCTATAAACCCCAGGTGATAATCCCAACTATCTTACCCTAACCAAGTAAGATTTGAAAATGTTGGAGTGAGGTTCCTCATACCTTTTCCTCAGCATTTGTTTGGTGACCATACTTGGGAGATATTTTCCATATCTCTCTCGTTGTTGTATATTTATTTGTATAATTAGTTTCTTTGGTTTTTGTTCTTATTTTGGATTTAATTGATTGTTTCCATGACTATACCTACTACTAGACAACCCAATATTGGTGATGGTATTGATTATGAAACTAGCATTTCCTTGACTTTATTTAATACCATTTTAGAAACTGCTAACAGTCGTGTTGAATTTCATAATTCTTGGAAAGTCATTTCCAGAGATATCAAAGTACGTGAACAATGGGAGGCTTGACAAAGGCTTCCCAGAAATCAACCTCCTCATTAGGTCATTTTCACATGTCCTCCAACTCTAGTTCTTCTCGAAGAACAAGAGGATTGTCCCCTGAATTTTATCCTATATCTGAAATAGGGAGGAGAAAGGTCATCATACAAATCCAACAAACTAATCTTCGTCGAACGTTATCTGATTTTGCTAGTTCTATTATACCTGTAACTCCATTCACTTTTAAAATGATATGTTATGGTAGAGGTAGTGGTGTCAAAGGTTCTTCCTCTTCACAACCTTCAGCATCATCTGTAATTGGTAGAATTTATAGCCATCAAATTCCAGTCCAATCTACAACTAATCCGGCTAAAGGCATTAAAAAATATGGTCTTTTTCAATTTGAAGAAGATTCTATGACCACCATGTAGCACGTATATTCTCCTTTGAATATTACACCAGTGGATCTCCCCCTTCCGAAGTTTAAATATTTTTTCCCAAGTTTTTTGGAAACGACACTATCACTACTAATGAACACTTAGTAGACTTTTCTAATGATTTCCATAACATAGGAGTGAATGACAATGATATATGTATGCACTTATTTGTCAACTCTCTAGAAGAGAAGGTTGCCACATGTTTTTTTGACTTACCGCCTAAAATCCTTTCTACGTGAGAAGAATTGGTCTACTGGTTTAAATCGACGTATGGGCAACCCAAAAGCCCAGTTGATAAATGAAAGGAATACCATAAAATTACCTATAAAAATGGTGAGACTATCAAATCATTCAATTTTTGTTTCACCAAGTTGTATAATCACATTCCTGAGTTGATTCTCCCCCATAACCAAGTTGTATTCATGCAGTATTACAATAATTTACCCTCTTCCTATCGTCAAAGATTGGAAGAAAATGTTATAGACAATCTCGGATCTCCTCTTCAAACTTGTCTTGAGTATGAAGAGCAGCTAGAAAGAACTGGTCTCCCAAAAGGAGATTATGTAAAACAAACTAATATGTCTACAGTCTTGCAACTTATGCAAGACATGAATAATCCGATGATTGTTTATGAGAGAAAGGGAATTCCCAATCCTTCTTGGTCTTCTTCCCACACAACCTTCAAGAACCCAAATGAAAGTATCTTCCAACCAAATATTGTAATGTATCATTCTTGGTGCAATTTTTGCTGAGAAAATCATGAAGAAACAACCTGTGAGGTAAAAAGGAATGTTAGAGACCGAATCTTTGGAAAAAACTAGATGCAAATATTGATGTCTTGTATTGGGCTCCACGGGACGATGTCATGGTGATAAACACTAGAAATAAAACTTACGCTAATAAGACTAAAATTGTTTCTTCCTGAACCACTTTTTCTCCCAACTCATCATCCCAATATGAAAACTCCCAGGTTGACAAGTTTTCAAATAGTAAAGGAGCATCAACTTCTTTCGCTCCATACAAATATAATATCCTCAATAAGTTAGCTAATATCAAGGTATATTCCTCTCTCTTGGACATGGTCACCATCCCAGAACAACAATAGCAACTAAAAAATTTCATGGAGGGTAAAACTTCCATAGTAGCTAATTTAATTGAAAAATCTGATGGAGATGAGTCAAATCTAACTGGAATAGGTGTAAAAGAATTTAGAAACCCTGTTAAAAAAAAAAAAAAACTATATTTCTATAAAAAAATATGGATCAAATAGCTCATTATTTCATGTTAGATGGTGGATCTGGCTCGAGAATTATGTCCAAAATTATTATGGAAGAGCTAGGCCTCTCTTGTACCAATGAAAACATAAGGAGTATGCTCTCCTATAATAATCAACAACAGTATACCATAGGTGAGATCAAATATGTAACTCTAGTCCTCCGTGCTCACCCTAAAATAAGAACCACCCTTAATACACAAATCATTGATATGTCTGTTAGTAACTATTCAATCATTTTGGGTAGAAACTAGAAGGCCTTAACCGGTGGTTACCTATCACTAGATGGTTCTCATTTATCCATCCCTAAGAACGAAAAGAATATTATTGTTCTAAGGGGAGGAAGGATTTCACCTTACAATGAAAGAGTTACTTAGTCTAATGTAAATTATGTTGAGGAAGACATGGGTGTTTATTCAATCTTTGTTGATGAAGATGACATGTTTCTTGAACCGGCTGATTATGATGATAGTATGTGGCATATGTAATTTGACGGTGCATGTTCAAACAAAGGTAACGGGGAAGGAATTATATTATACTCTCATGTAGGCAAAATACACCATTTTTCTTATAGATTGGAATTTTCCTATACGAATAATGTTTTTGATTTTGAATCCTTATGGCTAGGCATTGAAAACACTTATAATAATGGTTGTGGTCATCTTATTGTTTTTGGTGATTCAGAACTTGTTGTGAATTTAGTCAGGAAAATCTGTAATCCCAACAACAAGTTACTTAAAATATACACCCAAGTTGTTTGGGCATTAATCTCAAATCTATCATCTTTCAAAATCACTCATATTAAAAGAGAACTTAATTCTATGGTTGAAAGTTTATTTGTTTGTGTAGCCTTGCCTACAAGGTAGTTGTTACCTTAGAGACCAAATTGTACATTTTTGTCTCTTTACCAACCTCATATTCCTGATAACGTAGAATCTTGGCAAGTTTTTTCCAAATAATGAAGGAATTTGTTCCTTCATACATAATGAACCTTACAAGCCTAAAGAGATCATTTCCCTTGAAAATGATAAACTTTCTAAAGTCTTAACTCCTCTTGATATTTCATTCTCGACGAGTAATGTAAGCAATAAAGAGAATAATAAAGAAGAGGAGTCTAAAAGAAAAGTTGGGGATACCATCCCCATGAACATTGGAATCCATGAATCCCCAATGATTATTAAAATAGGTGCTCAATGTTCTGATCAAGAAAAGAAGAAGTTCATGGACTTGTTCCAATAATTTCTTGATGTTTTTTCATGGTCTAATGAGGATCTTTGTGGTTTGGATCTTAACATTATAAAGCATGGCATTCCCATTAAGGAAGGGGTAAAACCATTTAGGCAAAAACAGAGACCTGTGAATCCTGCACTTGAAGCTACAATCCGAAAAGAAGGGGGAAAACTCCTAAATTCTCATATAATATTTCCAGTTAAGTATTATGAATGGGTATCAAATCTTGTTCCCATACGGAAGAAAATAGGTCAGATTAGGCTTTGTGTTTTTTTCCGTGTTTTAAATAGAGAAAGTGTAAAAGACAAATTTCCACTTCCTAACATGGAAATGATCTTACAACAAGTTGCAGGATAAAAAATTATGTCCTTACTTGACGATTTTTCTGGTTATAATCAAACTAAATTCAAGAGGATCGATAAATATAAAACCACATTTACAACCCGTTGGGGCACCTTTGCCTATGAAAATATATTGTTTGGCTTGTCTAATGCAAGTGCCACTTTTCATAGAGCTATGCAACTATCTTTCGACGATCTTATCGGTAAAATAATCCAGCTTTATCTTGATGATTTAATAGTTTATTCCAAAACCTGATCAAATCGTTTTGACCATCTTCGAAAAGTCTTCTTGCGATGTAGAAAGTTTGGCATTTATTTGAATCCTTCGAAGTCTATTTTCGGTGTCACCCAAGGTAAAATTCTAGGCCATATTTTTTTTTTATTCAGGAATAAGCATAGATCCTAAGAGGGTTTCCGCAATCCTAAATTTCTCTGCCTCTACATCTAAGAAATAAATTCAAGCTTTCACGGGAACTATAAATTTTGTCTGAAGGTTTGTTTTTTATTTTTTTGTCATAGTTAAACCAATTCATAGTATGCTAAAACAAGATCATCCTTTCTCTTGGAAAGATGATGTTGAAAATGATTTCATAAATATCAAGAAATAAATCAGTTCCACGCCAGTTTTGGCGAAACTAGATTTTGAAAAAGACTTCATTATATTAATGAATGCTACAAAAGAAGCATTTTTTGCAATTCTTATGCAAAACGATGATAAAAATAATGAGAAACTTGTAGCTTACATGAGTCACATTTTTTCAGATGATGAAATTAAATATTCTTACATTAAGAAGCATGCTTTTACTCTTGTTAAATATATAGAAAAAATTCACCATTTTATTCTGGGAAAGCACATGCAGGTAAAAGATTTGTGTTTAGCTTCTATCTACCTTCTGTTATCCATCTTATGCATTTTATTATCTGAAATTTATCCTGTAGATTAGTCATTTTTTTCTCCAGGTCAAATACACTACTTTTCCCTCCAATTTCCTCAACTTTGCTTCTCTTGGCCTCTACCAAGATTTTCCACTTGAGGGCCTCGACCCTTTCTTTTTCCAAATCACTTAGGGTGACTGATATGGGTGGTTCATATATTTTTGAACTTTTTGTATTCTTCTCTTCCTCTGTCTCTGTTGCATCTTTAGTAGGGCTAGGAACTTCCTCTAAGTCCATTATTGTGGTAGACAGGGGTGTGATCATCTTAGGGTTTGTCTAGGACCTTGTCCAAGCCCTTTTGGAGGCTTGTCCACCTCTTCCTATAGCTTGAATCATTTTCCTAATATTCAAGGGATTGTTCTCTAGTGTTCCCATTCTTATGAAAATGTTGGGGTTCAAAATTTTGTGGGGATAGGATATGATTTTGTGCTAAATTCAAACTTCACCAAGCATGGTGCACTCTGAGGGTAATGAGTGTAAGCCTCCTATGCTCAAAAAATTCCTCAGATTTGACCCCTTATACCAACTTTTGAGAATGGGGGTTTGTTATAAAGAATGATGGCTAAGGAAACATTGTCACAATTTATGAGTGAGGTGCAATTTTAAGTGTGTTCAAGGTTGAAATTCTAAGAATATTGGTTGATTCTAGAGGGATTTCCAAGAATCTGTAGGAAGACTATTGGAGTTGGCTTCTAGACATGGTTTTGAGGGAAAAAAACTCATTTTTTTTTATTTATTTTTACTCGACAAACATTTGGGAACCCCTGAAGTGGTATTTTTCTAATCCTTGACTTCGTAGATCATAGTCAATTATGTAGCACCCTCTCTACTATTGCAACCTTGTGTGATCATTGAATTGCGTTTAGTTGTGTGTTGGTAGCTTAGAGATTTTTTTTTTTTGTTTTTCATGCATGCAAGACTCTCATGATAATGAGTCTAAGTGGCTTAAGCACCCTCTCCTCATTATTTCAAAAATTTTGTGCACTTTGAATTATCCATTATGTGATTTTGATGTGAATTTTGACATGAAGTCTTTTACCCTTGATTATTTCACCATATGACTAATGCAACAGTGATTTCTATTTTCCATACACATATAAATTCAATTACCACCTCAAATACTTAATACACCCCCCCATGGAGATGTGAGGCCAGCCTCAATGGTTGATATGGAAGCCATGGTATAGTTTATCATGACTAAATATTGGGATGTGATAGGATAATTAAATGAGAATGAATCAAAATGTAAGTGAGAGGCATACCTCTTATGTATTTGGATCGTTATGCATGCATAAAGGCTCCTTGGTGATATTGTTTAAGTTTTGATGGATTGCAGAGGTCCATCTATGTTGTATTTGATTATTTGAAGTGAAAACAATGAGTTTTGTAATCTAGTGTAGCTTTCTATAGGGAGGCAGAGCATCTTGTAGAAATTGGTTAGTTTTTGCAGAGTTTATTGTAGTGGATAAGGAGGGTTTATTCATGTGTATTATGGTCCCTTGGATCTGTTGGACACACTGACCACACTTAGAGGGGGGGTGAATGAGTGTGGTTCTCTTTTTCAAACTTTTCCATTTACAAAACTTCTTAGTTAGCAATCACCATTTACTCACTACTTATTGTTGTCATTTATAACCAGTTAAATGTGAACATGCATCAGCAACATATATCAGCAAAATATATCATCAATAAGTCATCATCACAATGAACATAAAGAACACAAGATGTATGTACAATGTTTTTTTTATTACGGACTACAATCCTTGCGTTATCAGCAACAACTTAATAGAGTTACAACTCCACAAGAGAAATAGCTCTATAATGAAAGACTCAGCTTACACAACTCAAAACCAACTGAGAAGAGGCATCAATCCTCAACAGATACCAATCTGTCAATAGGTATGTGACATCTCAGTAGTGCAGCATGCATATGTACGCACCCTACCAGTAGTACAGCTCACGTATGTATGTGAACTATCTGTACTACAGCCTGTATATGACTTCTAAGTTACTTAGGGTTTTATCTTAATGACAAACTCAGATACCCTACAACCTTAATTCATTCACTTATGTCTTTCATTATCCAATCTAAACCATAACCAATCACAACACATCCATGCTCTCCCACAACTTACTCATGCTCCTCAACCATACAATATGAATGTTACTCAATCATGTATAAGAAACCAGTATACTATGGAAATCATATCAGTACTGAACCATAAGAGTGCTTCTCACTCTATCAATCAACCAATACAACCATACAACAACCATACCAAGAATGCCTTAAGAATTCACCATACAATATGCAAGAGTATCCATCAAGAAAACTATGTAACCATACTAGAGTTTCTATGGAAGATCTGAGCCCATAGAATGCATATCTGGAACTTGCTTCAGACTTCAAAAACCAGGCATCAGCTCACACTCAAGTCTTCATGACTTTATTCATTGTATGTTCTCTATCGTCCTTCAGCCCATGTATGTACGTGCTCTAGCTCACTACAGCCCACGTATGTACACTCTCTGGCCCACTGTTGCTTGCATATTCCTTCAGAAACTAGGGTTTATGAACTTTCGAAACTTTTGTCATCAAGATCTCAGACTTACGGAAACTTTGATGCATCCATGAGATCCTCCAGCCACTCTCTCTCTCAGAATAGATCTTCAATATGCTCAAGAGTTATATTCACAAGAGACCCTTGCCTCTCATTTATACTCTCCAAGTAACTTCCTTAAAAGAATCTTCTAGGTCACTTTGTCCACATAGCCACTTTGTCCACATAGTCACTTTTTCCAAATTTTCCCAATTTGTCGCTTGTCCATGTATTCAATAGCCACTTGATCACTTAACCCATTTTCCTTATTTTAGGGTTAACCACTTTCCATAATGAGAAAGTTCTCCATTTACTTTATTGTTTAAATAATCCTCCTTGACTTTGTCACTTCACTTTATTATTTAAAAAATCCTCTTTGATTTTGTCACTTCATTTTATTATTTAAATAATCCTCTTTCTTTGCAAGAACTTTGACTTCTTTGACTTTTTGGGTCTTCAAAACAACATATGAGGGTCCTTCAACTTCATAAGGCCATAACTCTCAAACCATGAGGAGTTATGTGATGTTCCACATACCACCGGAAATGGATTGATAAGCACTATCCATCTAGGATAGTTTCACTGACAAATTCAATGATCTTCATCTCATTATTCTACAATTAATCATGGGTTCTCTAATCATACTTCTAGGATAACTCAACCACAAAGTGTCTTCCTATGAGGGATTTCACCATAAGGGGACCACTTTGGAGTTCATCCATTTGTAATATAATAATGAGTCATATTTATATCAATCCAACTATGCATCATTTATCAATGAATCCATATCAATCCATCTTCATCTATGCATCATATATCAATGACACCTCATTGATCCATCTTCGTCTATGAATCATATATCAATGACAACTCATTGATCCATATTCATGACATCATATGACTACTTGACATCATTCCATTCACATCAAGGATAATACATATTACATAAATATTCTATGATAAGACATTGTTCCTTTGACATCAATCCTTTGGCATCAATGACAACATGATCCAACAATATCCCCCTTTGGCATTGATGTCAACACCAATAATTGATGGCAATATGTAGACAATTCATTTATCTACATCAATAGTCATCTCAATCACATCAATGTGACTATCTCTCCCCCTTTGACGTCAATGGAAAAGGGTCATTCTCCCCTTGGGGATGCTCCCCCTGCTTGAATTCCTTTGATCTTCCTCTGAATAATCTCTCCCCTTTTGAACAAGGTATATCACTCTGATGTAATGCTAAAGATATATAGCTCATGCTCCCCCTGTGAGCATCGCTCCCCCTGGAAATATGCCTCTATTCTCTTTCTCCAAGTATAGGTCTCTTTTTCAAGTATTTATCTCTGCATCTGATAAATCTCTCCTCCTGTAATCATGGGAACAAGAATGACTCCCCCTATCTTCTATGCAATATGAACAATATGCTACCACTGCAATATGCTTATGTTGCAAATGCTACTGCTCAACCGGAGTCATAGATCAGCCTCTCTTTCTATGATGATCCTTGGACCTGTCCATGCATAAAATGTGTGCCATGACATACATCATGAAGAAAAAGATATGTCAACAATGAAATAAAGAATCATGAGCAAAACATCAACCAAGTACATATTTTTCCAACCATGTACATCAATACCATATAATATGCCATAATATATCATCAATGGAGTGCATCAATCGTATGCCTCTACCAACATGCCAACCATGTGCCTCAAACAAGTGTTATATCATTCATGATATGCCTCTACCAATAACCAATTGCCACAATCATGTATTTTAATCAATGAAGTGTTTTTAACTATATCATTCATACATCAACAAGTGCACCAAACATGTATCACCACTTGTACCAAGCAAGTGCATCAACTACAACAAGATGAACTACAATCAAGATTTGTCCTCATGCATGTATGCCATATCCACCATACAATATGTGCCAATCATACTGCTAGTAGGTGCCTCTAACCATGTACCAAAATTGTGCCAATCATGCATCAACTATAAATCAATCTATGACTCATCAATGATGTACAATATGACCACCTCATAAACTCATCAACTACATGTCCCACTATGTAGCCTATCCTCATGCCAAATGCATGCACCAAGATATCCAATAAATATGAATCTCACAATACATCATAATATATATCAATGGAGCTAAAATATGTATCATCCATGTATCCCAACAAATCAACATCAACCACCATTCACTACAGCAAATACTAAGCATCCAATAATACATGTACTAGAAGTGTGCCTCAATAGATCAATGAAATCTCTAGCTAGAATGATATATCTCATAACCAAAGTACCATAACTTCATTGTCACAACCAGCATTGTTCCTCAACATAAAAGTGTCTCAATCCACACTCTAGGGTTAGAACCATGCATCTAAGATAGTCTTTCAACACTCAACCATATGTCACCACCATACATACACAAATTATGTATGCCAACATGTAATCATGAAAACCTGCAACAAACATGTCAGACCCTACAACAAACAATGTCAAACCCTGCAACACAGAGTTATACCATGATGCAACTTTATGCATAGCCTTTTTCCAAGGCTTTACCATAGATACGCGGCCTGCTGCACAGATAGCTTGCATATGTACGTGACCTATTCATAGGTCAGCTTGCGTATGTACATGACTATTACCATCGTAACCCACGTATTCTTCTAAAGATGAAAAACTTGAGCTTCCTTTAAGGATGTCATTCTTCTCTGGTTGTTCAGTCTTCTTTACCTAGTTCTGAAGGTGTCCCTGCTTCTCAGAACTTGAGCTCTGAGCTCCCATATTTTCAAAAATGTCTTCCTTCTTAACTTCATGCCTTATTTTAGTCATGCTATATGAAGTCCTCATCATGGAACTTCTTCTTGTGTTCCAACAATCATGGGATTTGTGACCAAATCCACTACAGTTGTAGCATCTCATGATGTGACAGTGAGAAGCAATGTGTCCTACTTGATTACATCTCCAACATATTAAGGTGTTATGAAATCTTTCATTATCTCTCCTTGCATACAATATGCACTCCAAAGCTTTGTGACCATATTCATTACATGAGTAGCAGTGACCATGAAAAACATTTGCATACCTTTTCTTTGGTGTCCATCTTGAAGGTGTCTTGAATTTTCTTTGAGATGTAAATATGGATTCTTGATGTCCTCCTTGTTTTTTCCTTTCCTTCCCTTGTGTATATGGCTGATTTGCAACATTATTTCCATCCTTTGAGAGTGAGGGACTTACCTCATGTTTAGTTGAGGTGTTTGCTTCAACATGTGTAGCTTCTTTCTTGTATCCAAGACCTGATTTATCATTTGGTGATATTTGAATATCCAAGATCTCATTCAAGATTGTTGAGATATTCAAGAATTTATTTGGCTTCTCTACTTTCTTTCTAAGATCAACAACTTCAGCTTCCAACTTATGACATAACTCTTCCTTTTCAATTACTTGATTCTTTAATAGTTCCTCTATTCTTTTGGATTCTTCAATTTGGGTCTTGAGATGGATATTAACTTCAAGAGTTTTGTTAATCTCATCATCTACCTTCTTATTTTCTTCTATTTCATTCTTTAGTCTTTTGATCTCTTCTTATTTTTCTTCTAATAGATTATTTTTACTTTCTTCTTGTTCCTTGAGCATTTCCCTTAACTTCAAGATATGCCTTTGATTTTTTCTATGAAACTTTTTAGTGTTATCAGAAAGATAGCTATATTACATGTAGAAATGGTCATAGTTGTATTCATATAGACCTTGTTATCACATAAACTTGTCAGAATCTTATGAATTTGGGATTTTTGCCTAAGACTATAATTTTTCCTATCTCCCCTCCTTTTGCAGACCCAATCATAAGGTTTTTCCTTTCGGCTTATAGTTTTCTTCTTTTTTCCTGCCTGAGAGGTGTTGGACCTAAGCCTTTTTGTTTTCACTGAAGTCGATCACTTCTCTCTCTTTGTCTCTATCACTAATCCTTTTGTCTTCATGATCCATCAGTCAGTCATCTAAGTATTCATTTACAAATGCCGCAACCATAAGCATAAGAGTGGAACTTAAAATGGTTTGTTGTGGACTTAAGCGAGCGAGCAAGATCAACTTTCAACGGCAGAGACCCATCAGGCATATCGGATTGACGGTCATCGGGTGATCGGGATCGTAGATTTACACAAAATGTAGTGTCAGATAGAGTTCTAAAATCGCAAGGCCATCCTAGCCGTCAATCCTGGAAAGGATGTGTGGCACAAGATTAGAATTTCGTTGACTTGCATAATGGAGCAGTGAAAGGGAAGAGTCATGAGGACTCGTGAAATGATCTGGACCATCCATTTCAGAAGGACATGTTGCGCAGGATCCGAACCATGGAGAAAGTATTTTCGGGAAGGCTAAGGTGAGAAGTGTCGATAGTTGAGGTCCCAAAGGTTCGAGATATTGAAATGTCAATATTCATCTGGGTCGTCCGATCAAAGGGGACACGTGGCACCTGATCCAAGAGGTCACGATTTCATGACTCAGAGGTTTGAGCATAGATCACAACGTGGGTTCACGAAATGTGAAATCGCGACATGCCTGAGAGTTGGGCCCATGATCACAACCTACGCTCATATGGAAGAAGGGTCGTAAAGAAAGGGAAAGCACCTATCAAGCAGCGAGCAATTGATATTGTTCAAGGAATGATCTTGGCCATCAAGATCAAAAAAAGTCTGACCGTCGATCTAGACGAGTCGTTTCATGATTTCGAGCATCACAACATTGGAAATCAAAGGGAGTGAAAACTCTCGAAATGAAAAATCCTAAAATTTCATGTGGGATAAGCATAAGGTCATGGCCCGAGTTCATGTAAAGTGATGGAAGGGAGCTGCACCCAAGGCCTAAAGAACTTGTTTTGTTCTTAGTAGCAGATCTGTGTGGTATTGAGGCTTCGAGATTAACTTGAATAAATCACAAACATCGCCTGGAGCATTCTTAGGTGTCAGGCCTCGTCCTAATCCCGATGAAAGTAGTTAGTGGAAATGGGGAAGGTGGTTGAAACCTCGTTTCACCACATAAATAGAAAGCATGGAAGAACTGGCCATGGAAGCAAACTGTCAACCCAAATTTCCTCTGTCAGCATATTTTCCTGCAAAGCCCATACTGATCTGAACTCGCGTCTGACAGAAGAATGCATGTACAGACTGAAAAAATAATATGTAGACGCAAAGATTTGATTGTAGTGGCCAGGTCACATTCTCGGTGGTGGCAAGATGTTCTGAGTATAAATACTTAGTTTTGATATTTTGTTAGGGTCGATGATAGAGCTAAGCTCCCAGATTGTAATGTTTTAATGAAGCTTTGGTTCTTTGGTTATGTAACTTGATATGATATTTATTGTTTAATGAAATCCAGCTTCTATTTCCATCTTACTTCCGTCTTATACTGAATTTTCATGATCGAAGGATTCATATGGATTGTTGTGACTGTGTTGTAATGGATGTTTGATTGCAGTGCAGTTATAGCGTTTTCAGTTTCCTAAAAATTCGAATTCAAGAGGATATTGTTTTTAGAGTTTTTCCTCCTTAGGCTGCTGGAAGACCTGATGTCCAGAGTAGACCTTTACATATTCTTCTCAATTTATTCTTCCTACTCACCCTTACGACAACTTACTAGCTGAAGTTAATCAAGACCTCATTTGCTTGTGCATATTGCCTCATCTTTCTGAGTTAAAATGGTATTCTCTCGATTCTACCCCATTTGACCTCTTTAAATCCATTAACCATGACATATAAATTGATGGGTACTGGGCTTACCTCTGCCACAATCCAAAGGTGACTTCTAGTGCTAACATTTATGGCGTCGTTGTCGGGGATGAATTGAATATTTTCCTTGGGATTGAATGAAAAAGCTTATTGATTATGAAGGTGCATCAGAACTCAGTACCATTGAAGATTGCAACTTGCACCTGGTGAATCCATTGTCTAGCGACTCCACTGTCTAGCGACTCCACTGTTTCAGTTAACTCTGAAAGGTAGACACACGAGGTCTCATCCACAGCTACCTATAACCACGCCTTAAGCTAACCCAGAGAAAATTATCAGAAAAGGAAAGAACCCTCAAGAAGGTACTTCAGCTACCAAATTAGGTGATTCTGGTAATTTTCATCATCCCCCCTCTAAAAATCCATTAGTTGCTTCTCATACTCCTATTATATCTTCTATTGGAGTTTCTAGAGCCTTAAATTTTGGAATTTTTCTTGTTGTTTTCTCCTCTCCTGGCCTCGATTTGAAAGGAGAAAGTTTTGACACTCCCGTCTCCCTTGATGTTGTTCCCTGGCTCAGACCCAGGACCTTAGGATATTTTCCCACTCCAAGTTTTACTATCCCTTCCCTTATCAAATTTTTTGCAGGAGAAGCCTCTTTTCCTACCAGCTCTGCAACCTTTTTCCCCAGAAGCGCACTTCCAGTCTCACCTGTCTGAACTCCATCTCCACCTACTTCTCCTCTTATTCACACTCCAATGGTAGGAGAAAACCCCACTAGAACTAGAATGGAAGCTATAATAGCTGCTAGGTATGCCCCTCTTGTTTTGCCTCAACCTCTTAATGCCCTCCCAGTGGATGGCTACCTTAAGCAGTTACCTAAGTTCACGCGTGAGGGAGACATAACTACAGAAGCGCATCTTGAATCCTTTTATAGTTTTACAGATAATCACGCCATAGAAAATGAAAATGTATGGATGAGGATATTTGTTCATAGCCTCGATGGTGAAGCTAGGAAGTGGTTCAGGGCCTTTCCTCCTAAATCTATTGGAGGGATTGAAGCCCTAGATGAAGCCTTTTTAAAGGATTGGGGAGATAAAAAGGATCTCTTGTACTATATTATAGAGTTTGAGGATCTGAAGAAGGAGGAAGGGGAATCTATGTCTAATTTCTCTAAGAGGTTTAATAAAATGTATAATAAAATCCCCACTGAAGTCAAGCCTACAGAAACCTCTGCAAATATTACTTATTCTAGCACTTTTGATCCTTATTTTTGTCTCCTGTTAAGAGAAAGAAGAGCTATTTCATTGGCTCATATGCAAGATGCAGCCCTTGAAGTAGAGTCTAATATATTTGCATTTGATAAACTCGGGAGCAAGGCTGACAGAGACAGAAGAAGAGGGAGGTCTGAAGTTTAAACCTTTGGTTCCTCTGTTGTCCATCCTCAAGTTGATGAACTTACTAAATTAGTAAAATCTATGTCTACTGAGATGGAGAAGTTGAAGCTTGAAGGAAGACATAACTATATAAATCCACAAAATGTTGATAACATAGGTAACTTCAAGAGACCTAACAACGCCCCTCAAATTCTCCCAAGAGAGCATAGGAACAGAGATAGAAATGATCATAACATCCAGACTCCTCTCCAAAATAATCTTGTTACAGATGATGAAGGTGAGAATGAAGACCTTGATCCTGAAATTCACTGCCTTGAAGACACTTCCTCCTTTCCTCATTTGACTCAATCTGCATATGAGTAATCTCTCATGGACAGCCAACTAAATGAGTTGAGCAAAGGGGAAAAGACCAGCAGCAACCCAAGCAGGTATAACCTCAGGTCCAAGAAGAAAGAAGGAAAGCCTGATGTTTCTGATCAGCCTACCAGAGAAAAGAAGCCTGCTAAATATATGGCAGATAGCAGCAAAGAAAAGGAGGTACCAAAACCCAAGGCTGTAATTTGCACTCTGTAATTTTCCCAAGGTTGTGGAGGAAATCATAGAAGCAACATAAAAACCGCTTCGAGTCTTGGATCTAGCCCTCCAAGACTCAGAGAGGGATCTCTCAGTGTGATATAGATTTTTTTGAATAGATATTAGGCTAGCTAATGGGTTCAGAGTTTGTATTTTTTAAATGATTGGCTGGAACAGGAAAAAAGAGGTCCATTGGGTAATGGGGTCACAGCTTGAAGTTCAATCAAAAACAAGTTCTACAGACAGCATTACAGGGCAAGGTAGGCACTCTTGTTGGATTCTTTGAATTTTATTTTTGGATTTAGAGGAGCAAGATGAGAAGAATAGGCAATCAAGAATCCTGAAATTAACCATTGAGAAGAAAACATTGACAATTATGTCAAAGCCAGAAACAGAGTGTATGTCTCAACAAATTTTGTTCTTCAAAATTCTTTTCATAATTCAGAGTATGAATAACTTAAGAAATACAATGGAAACAAATTTACAGTGAATGAGGAAAACATCACCACCAAAAATGACACATGAATCATGTAGTTGTTATGACTGTATTATTGAATTGATGAAAATACAGAAGGCTCAGTGAGTTGTTTTACAAAACCTCCATCATGGTCCCCTGACTGATCAACCTCTTTTACACATTTGAATCACTACAATTTATAAAAAATACTCTCCCCATGCTCAAAAGGTCGGATTCAACCACCTCGGCCAAGAATAGCATAAAATCCCCAAAACTATGGAACTGCAAATTTGGCCGAATTTGCTGAAAATAGGGGTACACTCAGTCATTGATTTCTCCCAATCGGTGACACCTTTGCAAAAACTGAAGGAGGTTATTGTATATTATCTTGTCTGGAGAAAAAAAATCCTTCAGTTTCTTAAATTTTGTCTCCACCTCGCCGAAACATCTCCCGCAAAATCAGTATTGTAACAGGAAAAACCAGAAATCCAAAACATGAGGCTGAAAAAAAGCTTCGATTCTCACAAATGGTGGCACCTTTGCAAAAAATGTGAGAGGTTTTTGTTCTTAAGCCCGTGATGAACAAAAACCTCTTTCGGTTTTTTAAATTTCATCTCCTTTTTTCCATAATCCGCTTCATAAGACAAGGTGTCAAAAAGACAAAAAATGGGTGGTTTTGAAAATTTGGGGGAAAGTGGTTTTTTGGGGAAAGGTGGTATTCCAGACCCCCCCTGAGGTGGTAAGTGGTATTGGGAGGGGGGGTCCAAAATCACGTGGAGGTGACAAGTGTCCCTCCCAATACCACTATTCCAGACCCCCCCCCCCCCCC
>SNQJ01S0114121.1:19236-41272 GCA_010110895.2 Picea sitchensis | reverse complement strand
ACCTACGGATTTATCCAATAACAATAGTTTTGTTTTTCTATGGATAATTGTTTGATGGGAGCATGGCCTTCCCCTTTGCTTCAAAGTTATTTATTTTATTTTTTTTAAGGATTCTAATCAATCGATTAGCATTTGATTGCATCCCTCCTAGATTTATGACTAATGTGCATATGTGCATGTGAGGGTAGATGTTTTCCAAGAAGTATTATCCTAAGTGGCCATGTAGGTCGATCAATTTAGATGTATTAGAGTTCCTATCTAGTAAGGATGATACAACACCCATATGCAAGGATGGACTAGTGAGCATGTGAAAACATCCTATTTACTTAGGCCAAGCCACCATATGATAGAGGTAATATTATCATTATGTTTTATTAATCTAGTTGCATATTTTTTGTCATATTTAATGCACATGTACTTTATTATAACATTTTGTTTAAATTGTCTAATTATTGTTGTCTA
Source organism: Picea sitchensis (assembly GCA_010110895.2). Lineage (NCBI taxonomy): Eukaryota > Viridiplantae > Streptophyta > Pinopsida > Pinales > Pinaceae > Picea > Picea sitchensis. The sequence goes on along the minus strand of SNQJ01S0114121.1, from coordinate 40,810 downwards.
CTATGGGGAAATGTAAGTTTTGTTTCACTCTGTGGATGGTTGGAGGCAAGTTGGAAGAATATTATAGGTTATATTTGTAGCTTTAATGTGCTCTTGGAGGGGTGGTTATGTTTTTAATTCCACTCGAAGGAAGATATGGATGCCATCAAGAATCGATTTTGGATCTAGGGGCCCTCCAGTCTGGTTTTAAGAACTTGGACTCCTGCTTTTGATCCTAGCCAGGAACCTTTCATTACTCTTCATTTATGGGTGTTGATTCTAGGTTTATCACTTGAGCTTTGGTCAGAAGAAGTTTTGAATTCCATTGGAAACTCTGTAGGGAATTTCATTGTTGTTGAGGAAAAAATTTTGCATCAAGATGATAAGAGGGTGGAGAGCATTCTCATTGAGATAGATATATCCAAGGGTCTTCTCAAGAATATAGAGCTAGAGTGGAGAATTGGATCTTTCCTTCAACCATTGGACTATTTTAAGGTTCTCTTCCGGTGTAATTGGTGCAAAGAAGTTGGTCATCTTTGATGCAACTATGAGAAGGTTGCATAGAAGACTCTGAAAAGTGTGTGGCAGAAAAATGGTTCCCAGTCAACTGGCCAGTAGAATCTGTCTACATATTAACTATGTCTCCCTTTTCTCTTAATATCAATCACCAGTTGTCTCCAATGCCAAGCAGACATTTAGGTCACTTGAGCTAGCTTAGAGAGTGTGTGGATGGTGAACGTCCTAAAGACAGGTCACCTTTGAGAAGTTTTTCTATCTCTATCGAGGAGGTATCATCTCATTCTTTGGGGCATCATTATCATATTAGTCCTCCTTTGGACCCAATGAAAGTCTTATCATATCCACAAAAGGAAACAATTCCCCTTACTTTCGATAAGGAAGATGACTTCTCTTGTCATCCTTCTGAGCCAAATAGAGCATTTGTAATATCCTCTTACCAACTCCATTCTAAAAAAATTAGTAATATTTTAGATAGTGGGGAGGTGGAGGGTAGTTTAGGGCCTTCTAAGGTTTTACCCTCTCATCCTGTGTGTAAGTTACACATCTCGAAAGCTAAAACAAAATCCTCTATGGAGGTGCAATCGGGTAAGCAACTGACCATCAATGGGGTTATTAGAGCAAGTAAAACCCTGAGTAAGGTGGCATCATGATCTTGTTGTCTCTAAATGTCTATGGGGTAGGGGGTTCCCCTAAATATGAGCTCTCAAAAGATTATCTTTGGTTTATCATCCTGGTTGTATTTTGTTGCAAGAAACTATGTGTTATGGGAAAAAGGCGATGGAGATTGTATCAACATTCTTAAAGGATTGGAATTTCTATGTTGTATATTTCAAAGGGCATTCAGTAGGGTTGTTAATAGTATGGAAGCCCTATTTTAATTCCATATCTTCCATAGCATTGGTTTTTCACTAGTGATAAGTCTCCATTTATTTTGGAAGCATAATGAATTTAGAATAGGTTTTTACCTCACCTTCCCTGGCCCACCACCTACCCTTGACCCACCTTCCAACTTCAACATTGAATGCTTATATCTTTATTTCCTTATTTATTATCCTTTTAATGTCACCTTACTTCTGACCCACCTTACTTGATTGGGGGGGGCAACCAGCCAACTAACCTACCTATTTAGGTTTTGCCTTACCACTTATGCCTTCTAATTTTGTTATTGTAGGACTGATAATGGAGGGTGAACATAAGAAGTCGAATGTGGTCCTAAATATTATTAATTTGTATAGGTCATTTGCAGATCGAAATTTTTTGGGGGAGGAATTAAAATATTCAGGAATTTTGTCTGGGTAAATATTGTATTGGGAGGGATGTCATCTCAAGAAGTTCATGGTAACACAATGTGTAGTGATCATTTAGCAGATTATTTCTCTCATTTTTTTAGGTAGTTATGATTGATAGATATGGATCTAGTCCGAATGTGGAAAAACTCTAGGATGGGAAGTGAAGCCATATCCAAAAATATTGATCATTTCTTTGTAGTAGAAAAATTGATTAGGGATCTAGGCAGAATCTAATCCTAGGTAGGGACCATAGGCACATCCAATCATAATCTAATATTACTTCAATTTGAAATAGGAGATATAAAAAAAAACCCTCACCATTTAAATTTAACCATTCTTGGTTGGAGGATGAAGAGTTCCAAGCTTTGGTATCTTCGAATTGGATTCACGTTGATTTAGATTGGGGGGAATATTCCATGAATCAGATGGTGGAAAACTTGAAAAAACTAAAAAATGCATGAATGTTGAATGGGTAGCTACTAGCACTTAAGAGGAGGACATAAAGTAGTTGGAGGCTATTGAATCAAAGTTGTAGGTATTGTTCTCTTCAAACTATAGATGATTTTTTAATGAAGAAGAGTTTTCCATATTAAAATTCTTAGAGGATAGAAAGAGCTATCTATTAAAAATGCAAGAAGAGGAATGGAGATTGAAGAGTCGAGTGATTTGGATTGCAGATGGTGATAGGAATACTAAGTATTTTCATAATTACACTAATTACAGGAAAACTTACAATACCATATGAGAAACAGAATGTGAAGAGGGTAGAAAAGAAACTTAATTTGAAGGCATAGAATCGAGGGTTGTGGACCACATTAGTTCCCTATATAAAGAACCAGATGCATCCTTCATAGATGAAAAAATGGAGTTAGTTAGGATATGTCCTTATGTAGTGGATCATAATATAAATAAGGATATTGAAATGACGGTCTCCGGAGATGAATTGAAAGATAATCTCAACTCCTTTAAAAAATCAAAAAGTATTGGCCCGAACGGGTGGATGGTGGAGTTCTACCTAGGTTTTTATGATTTTATGGAAGGTGATATTCTAAAAGTAATATAAGAATCCATATCGAAGGGGATGGTTTTGGGAGCAGTCAATTCAACTTTTTTGGCCCTAATACCTAAGGTAAATGAGACTAGATCCTTCGATGATTTCATGCCCATATCGTTGCGTAATGTGTTGTATAAATTAATTTTTAAAACTATAGAAAACTTATTGAAACAAGTGCTTGCTAGAGTTATCTCCGAAGAAAATTTTGGTTTTATTTCCAAAAGACAAATTTATGATGTGGTGGGATCAGTGCGAGAACGGTTTCACTTGATTAAAACTAAGAAGATGCCTACGGTAGTTATGAAACTTGACCTTTCAAATGCGTATGATTAAGTGAATTGGTTGCTCTTACGTTTCGTTTTACTATAGATTGGGATTAGTATTTCGTTCTTCAATTGGATTATTGGATGTGACTCCTCAACATCCTTTGTAGCACTCATAAATGGATCCCCAGCTTGATTCTTTAGAGCTTCAAGAGGATTAAGGCAGGGATGCCCTATGTCCCCATTCTTGTCCTTATTGATTGTTGAAGGTCCCAGCAGATTAATCAAGAATGTGAAATGTCGAGATATGTTGAAGGGTATTAAGGTGTCTTCTTCTATTTCGCTAACTCACCAGTTATTTTTCGACGACATTATTATTTTTGGTGAAGCTAAGGCTAAATAATAGGAATCGACCGGGATTTCTGCAAAGCGACCGGGATGATTATCAATGTACAAAAATCACATATTTTATTTCATAAAGTTTGGGAGGATATTGAAGTTGTAGTTCAYAGTATTTTTCCTTATCCTCACAATTCCTTGGATAATGAACTGAAGTATCTTGACTTTCAGTTAAATCCTAATGATTGCATATACAGAGACTGGTTATGGTAGTATCAAAAAATTGAAGCTAGAATTTTGTGTTGGTGTAATAAATGGATTTAATGTGGCAATAGATTAATTATGGTAAAATCTATGCTTGAAAGTATCCTTGTTTATTGGTTGCATATTTTGCACATTTCTAAAGGCATTCTAGATAAAATATGGAAGAAATGTTTTCGATTTTTGTGGACTGGAAGAAATAAACAAGATGGAATACCTTTAGTGAAATAGTTAACACTGGTGAGGCCAAAGGATCTCGGAGGATGGGGACTTCAAAACATTTACCTCTTCTCGTGGGCCTTCGGATAAAAGACATTATGGAGAATGGTTATGATGGATAGCTTGTGGGAAAAACTCATCAAGAATAAATACTTCCAGTATCTCTTTATGGAAGACTGGATATGGACTCACCCTTCTGTGGTGAAAGAAGCATCCATTGTCTGGAAATATTTGTTAAAATATTTTCCACTACTTGGAAATTGGACAACATGGAACATAGGAAATGGAAAGAAAATAAAGATCGGGGATGATCCATGGATAGGCTATGTTGGAGATTTTAATCTTATGGAAACAATGAAGAGAGCATTGATGGATCAAGGTGTTTAAAATATTAGTGATATTTCTCTTCTGGGGGATAAGGGAACTTGGATACATAAGTGGAAGTCAGCTTCATATTTGAACCTGTGATTGTAATTGGTGGAATATTGGAACCAATACTTACAACTTCTTTCTCACAGTGCAATACAAATTAGATCTCGAGAAGATGAATTTCTTTGGTAAAAAAATAGTTCAAGATGACAGCTTACGACCAAGCATGGTTATATGGCATTAGTTCTAGCCCCATTGGAGGAGGAGTTGAAATGTGGTGGTTGCATATTTGGAAACTTGATTTCCCACTAAAAATAAATATGTTCCCTTGGCTTGCTTTATCCAACAAAATATTGACGTGGGGAAATGGCCTCAAGAAAAACTAGAATGGACCAAGCCAATGCATTTTGTGTAAAATGGAGGAATAATTAATGGATCACATTTTCACGAGTTACTGCTTTTCTAAATGGGTTTGATAAGAGTTCTATGTACATTTGAACTATCCTAGATAGTGGACATGTGACTCACTAGTCCATTGTTTTGATAAGTGGATTTTAGATAAGTTGATTACAAAATTCAAATCTTTGCCTTGTTATGTAATCTGGGGCTTTGGGTCACGAGAAAAAAAATAACATTTGAAGATAAATCCTTGGAAACATATCTAGTGGTGCACAAAGCTCGTATGTTTTTCAAAAAGTGAAGCATGGCTAAACCCAGATCCTGAGTCTGGATGATTAAGGAGATAAATATCAATGAAAATATAGCTTTGGGGTTCTTTGACGGGGCCTATCAAGGCAGGTCATAAGTTTTTGGAGCTAGAGAAACATTATTTCTTAATAGGCATCAATACTTCTCTCTCAAATATGGAGCAGGCAGAGGTACAAACAACCGTGTTGAAGCAAGAACTTTATGTACATTTTTTAGGTTTACAAGCTTGAAAGGTGTATCAAAGCTTCAAATTTTCAAAGATTCCAAATTGCTTATAGATTGGTGCAATAATAAATGCACAATCTCAAATATTTCTCTTTCTCCTTTACTTGACAGAATAGTAGATGTCAATGTGCATTTTCAATCCCTTTGTTTTGAGCATGTGTATAGGGAATTTAATATGAACTTTCCAAAGAATATTTATTGTTGGAGGAGGGAACCTTAGTCACTCGGGAGTTTACTGAAAATTCCTCCTTTCCAACAGTTCAACAGTTTATTCATTGATGTAGGTTTTTTGGTCTGGTAAGATGGTGAGTAGTTTGTAAAGATTTGTTTCCTTCGGGGGGGTCTATACTTTAGAGTTAGAAGAATATAGAGATCAATTAGTAACCAAAGACTAAAATGGGCTTGAACATAGAAACATGGCTCAACAATTTATATTTTGATTTCTTTTTTGAAATAGAAAATACAAGTTTTTTGTCTTGGAATATATATATATATATAGAGAGAGAGAGAGAGAGAGAGAGATTATTGTTCATGTATATTATGTATTTTCATATCATGTGATATTGATGTAAAATATAGTGTGCATGTTAATGATTAACCTCGCTAATGATTTTTCTATTTTTAAATCAAATTTCAGATGTACCACTCATTTAAATTTGAGATGCCATATAATATTTAACTCTAATTATAATCATTTAATGATATTTTTGTAGTAATCATTTAAAGTCGTTATATAATGCTTAACCATTTTTTAAAGTGCATTCTTTGTTGTGCAAGAAGATACAATATATTGATTAAACATGTTTACAAACTTGTAGTAAATGATTCAATCAATGATTACCCAATTTGATTAATATTTTAAATCAATTTGTTGGATTAAATTATATATTCTTAAATATTTTTACTATTTTTTCATTAATTTTGATAAAATCAAAATTATTGTAGTTAAATCTAAGAAAATAACTATTCCTCCCATTTTATATAGTGATAACATCTTGTGTATTAAACTATGAAAACAATTCTTATTATTAACAAAAAAAAAATTATAAAGTTATTTTGAGGTCTATGAATTTCAAATCTACATTTAAACATAGGAAAAAAGATTTGAACTTTCCAATTATTACAAGTAATAAAAATAAATTAACCAATTTACCATGGATTAATACTTTTAAAATTGTTTATTTTCATTATTTAACGGTGGTAAGTAAATATGGAATGTACAAAATTACTTCTCATTGAAATTATGAAAACTTAAATAGATGATGAAGAATGGGATCTTATGTTGATTGTTGAAATACATGCCAAGTTGATGTTGGTATTAAACTTATGAATTGAATCAAGCGTTTCAAATACAGATGGCATTCGGTGTGGTTTGTCTAGATTAAAGTTGTGATGCACATTGTCATTAATTTAAAAGTTCACTATCTTGTGATTTTCGTCATATTTCACAACTATGTGAGTGTTATAAATGTGTTGGTTATATTCGATAAATATGAGTTTTGTGTAAAAGTGTTTTTTTAAGTGTATTGGTTATATTTGATAAATATGTGGGTATTTTTTGTGTTAGAAAGTTTTTGAAGTGTGTTGAATGTTTGATTGGGATCAATAATACAAACAATCCAAACTTGATAAGGTGTAAGCTTTTATGTATGAAAAATTGTATTTGATATTTTATAGTTGATTTTTCTAAGTGATCAAAAATCTTTAACACATGTTTTACAAAAGCTCTTATTTTTTATTTAATATATTACTTTAATAAAAATATATGTATTTATTGACCAATTTATCTAGTATTTATTGACCAATTTACCAGAAGTCGCTTTCTAGTCATGTTGCGTGAGAGGGGGAAGCCTCGACATGCTGGAGGGAATCTCTTTGGTCCCAGAGGACGTCGATGTAGTTCCTCTCTATTGTCTGAAGTTCATGGTCGTGGCGACTTGAGCCAACTCTTCTCTATTGGACCTCCTAGTTCATTTGATCCTGTCACAGCCGCTACTCCTTCCCAGCCCCAGATGTCAACCGCTTAGCATTGGGTAGAAGAGAACGATCCTAATAATTATTAATTATTATTCCCTAATTAATTCCCTCCAAAGGGATTCCCTCCATGAAGTCGCTTTCTAGTCATGAAGAGAACGATCCTAATTAATTATTAATTATTGAACTTATTAAAATAATAATTATTAATTATGCTTTTTCTTTTAGCATGGATTATAGCCTATTAATGGTCTTAATTATGAATTCATTTATGTGATTATGATGTTGTATAAGATTCCATACACTTCATGTTCATTAAGTTAGTTATATAATAATTTTTCGGAGAATAAGGATGATAAAGTCCAATTTAACCTACAATCCATCTAATTTAGCACATAAAACGTTAACATTAGCCATGAGAAGGATGATAAGGTCCATTGTAACCCAACTTCTCTTGTTGAAATAAAACATTTAACATATTAAACTTTTTACACAAAATGTATTTAGTGTATCTTGTTTAAGTATGTAGCAAACACATCTTGATTATTTTATATGCTTGTGCACATAAAATATGTCCATACTCAATCCACTACTTACTAGGTGCTATTGCATAAAAATAAATATGTTTGTACGCATAAAAAAACCCTTTTATTAGTTTAATGTATGTGAATAAATATATATATATAACAACTTTTATGTAATGCCCCAAAGGAATAACATGCAAGTATTACAACTAAAAATGAATCATAATTCATTATAGAGTTTGAAGTTACAAAACAATTTAGTGTATTTTCAACATGATGGGCATAAATGGTTGTTAAATTTTCATATCCAACATCATAAAATGAAGAAAAAAACATATTTCGCCAATTATAAATAACCATAATAAAATGACACATCCATAAATTATATGAATGTTGAAATAAAACATGTACATATCACCATTCATTGTCGTCACCTTGATTATCTTTCTCACTTGGCATTATAACATTATTGTTTTCAAAAAGATATTTGATCTTGAATCATGTTTTAGAATGAAYTGTCAATYCCTGCTAGCTCAACCAGTTAAGGTGTGGGTTTCATTTGTTAGGCGACCCGAGTTCAATACTCTTACGGTGTGTTTAGTGGGGAGGAGACACCCCAAAAATCCAGCCATGTTAAGGGTTGGTGCGGCCTAGGCCGTGTGCGATCCCTGGGTGATTTTTGACGGCTTAGATTCCCCTAGGTTGTGGTTTCTTAGCCAACAGTTGAAATGTTGGCCCTACAAGTGATGGTAATTTCTAACAAACAAAAACAAAATGTTTTAGAATGAAAAACCAATCCTTATCCAACACATCCAGGTAAAAAACACTTGTTTGTAGTGTTTTGGTAAAGCATAGGGCCCATTAGTTTCATCCTATATATTTTTAGAGTTAATATGTATTAGCCCACTAGCACAATATTGTTTTACATTACCCTAATCAAAGGTATCCCACCATTTGCACCTAAAAATAACATATTGGAAAGATGAAAAGTCCACTTACATGATCTCTTGTATCTTTTCAACATAACCTAACTTCCCCTTTATTAGGTTCTGATCTCGGTGGCTAGCATGGCTAGATTGTTTGAACTTGACCTCCACTCAATAGTCAAGTGTGACACTTCCATCATCAACACCCTCATTTAGAGAATGATGTCCATGTGTCCACATAGATGTGAACAAATGCACCTGTAAAAATGCAAACAAAGGATAATGTCATATCTCTAATAACTCGAGCATTAATAAAAACATAATACATGTTATAATTAAAATGTGCATTATAAGGTGAATAATGTAAACAAAAATATTATTACAGAGTTGTTGCACCTAATCTCTATGTTTAGTGCATCATCTTCACCATGTGGGTAATGACCAGGCACAACATATTTCTCTTTGATCTAGTCAAAAAACAAATTCTTGGGACAAATCATTGCATATTTTCTTTTCAATGATCAAGATAAGACATTCTTCCACCGTTCAACCATCTGAACTATTTCATATCACTATCCCATTGTCTTATATTATGTTCATACAATGTGACTCGTGGTTGTGTTGTCTCTGCAGTGTAAAGAGTGAATTTATTGACGACATCAATTATGAATTCATTGATGTATTCATGAAATCGAAAAAAATAGTATCATGAGATTAAATATATATTCTGAAGTTCAATGTAAGCATTTACTATGTATAAATTTTACAAAAGATAAATGAATTACTCTTTATCATGTGCCTTTTTTCCATTCATTTGAAGTAGCGCCCCTTCCCTTTTATCCTCATCCGGTTAGTTTTACCAAACCACTTCCCCTAGTGTGTTATCGATTTTCTTCAAGTACTCACTTCCATAATAGAACAACTCATAAACTATGTACCCCTCCGCCATAGACCCCTCGATTTTTTCCCTTTATCAAACAAACCCCTTCAAATTTTTCATGTACCTCTATAAGAAGAACATATAGTGATAGAATACCACCTCGGCTATTTCAACCTCATCACCTAGGTGAATTAGAAGATGGACTTGTAAGACCATGAAACTTGTGAGTAGTTCCTTCTCAAACATACAAACAATTTTTGTTATTTCTCAATGCCATTGTGGAATGCTAGTCATGTGAATCTCCTTTGATGTAATCCAATGTACAAATTTAGAGAATCTACATGTGGTGCATTGTAGGTCATGGGGGAATTCATGTTTCACACAATCATGCATGAGCAAAGGATAATGGCACTACAAAACAAACACATCCACAATTAATTGTGATAAAACTCTAAGTGCATAGCATATTATAACCTACATTGCATAAAAAGAAGCATGTAATCGACATGCATACCCTTGGAAGGTTCACATGGTCATGTGATTTCAACCCCAACAAATTTTCTTCTATGGTAAAACAATATCATACAACCAACTTGTATAAAGAAGGCACCTTCACACCCAATATAACATCCTTCACCGGAGAAAATTTATATTTTTTCAAAATCCATGGGACATCACCTTCTTTAAAAGACCAAGAGGGACCTACCTCTCATCTACTTTTTTTTCTTAGCCAGTTTTTCTTTTTAGTATTTGAAGAAATAAGATCTCTTGTAACACCCAATGTGTCACTTTTCTTTGATGATATGTACCTCAATGAAGAAGATGTCACATTTATGAACCTGTGCATGGGATCTAGTAAGTGGTAAATCTTAAGATGCTCCCAATATGGAATCTCATAAAATATAGATTTTATTTTCATCCCAATGGGCATTTTCTTAACATAAGCATTGCAAAAATTTTGATCATCAAAAATAGGTTCCCAATTTGAATCAAAAAATTATGCAAATTCCTTCTCCTTCACTATGTCATATGCCCTAAGATAGTTTGTTGGTGACAATATTTTAGGTCTCTATGTTCTCTCTAGTTTACCATTGAAAGAAGATGTTTCCCTTCTATAAGGGTGGCCTTCTTGAAGGAATACCCTCGAGCAGTTGTACACCAGATTTTATAGGTGGTTGTGTTACTCAGTTCAATTAGGTGAACTTTGCTACATTAAATCATCAACTCAGGGATTGTAAATTGATGAAGTGCATGAAAATTATATGAAATTCTTAGCTTCTAATATATCTAAGTGATTACGTATGCAAAGGTAAAAAAAAATCTTGTTTAGATACAGAAACATAGTTTTTGTTCAGCTACAGAAAAACAGAGTAATTGTAAATACTAAAGAAAACAACTTTAATAAAACCACAAGAATGATTCTAAACATATGATATCATTAACCTACTGGATCATTAGCTATTAAGCATTCGCATGCTTTCAATCATCCAATTAATGAGAGTTTTTTTTATTGATGCAAATATTTTATTCAATTAATAATATGTTGTGTGTTAGTCTTCTTGTGTGTTGTAAACAAAAATAAATAAATTGTGGGAAATTAAAGAACCAATAAAATCCACACAAATGATAAATTAAACAATTACCATTAGGAAAATAAGCAAAACACTCCTCCTCAAAGGGCCCTCCTGGCTTGATGAACGTTGTTGGAAGAAAACTATAATATTGAACTCACAAACTTAAAGCACACAAATCATGCAAATTGAACAATAACCAGAACTTCTTTGTATTAAATTATGAGCATGAGTATGGAATTACAACAGTTCGATATCATGTCATGTATATAAGTGAAGGTTCTCATAACCTATATTTATACATTACAAGTAAAATCGTATAGATCCAAATCTCACAGATTCTTTAAACTGATTCAATCATGAAATAATACATGTGCATATTGTTGATGTTAGTGCTAGCATCGGACAGGTACTTCCGCATTGGCATGTGTCTAGCATGTGGAAGTCATCGAGAATATTCTAGTCTTGAGTTTACTTTAGTTAAAAGGAATTAATTAAATTAAAAGTTTTTTTATTAGAGAATTGAGTTATTTAAGGAACACACATAGCATACATCATGTAATCTAAATTAAGTGGGTGTGAGAAGTGATCTCAACCGTGGATCACTTTGGAGATTAGAAATAGATTGTAACTCATGATTATAAAATCAAGGCTAAGGTGAAGAATGAATACACTTACTTGTGTGAGATACACTTGTGAGAGACTTGTGTTGAAGGGATTTGACATGATCGATACTTTGGTGAGAGACTAATGTTAAGGATAACAAAGAAGGACTTTTTCTAGTGTGAGGAGTGTAGGAGCAAAGAATGACTTTTGCTTACACTAGAGTGAGGAGATATCATGGGTTGGGTTAAGATATTTCATCCAAGTATCGGTTAAGAGAGAGTCGTATCACAAAGGATGGTGATTCAAGATCTTGGATAGGTGGAGAAGGACTTCCATCTAGAGGTCATACATGTCATGGAGAAGAGAGAGCAGAGGCAGACACATGTGCGTTTCATAGGATATAAGCCAAAGGAAATGGGTGCATCGTATGAAATTTTTTGTATGGGTTGTTCATACATGTACGTGGGTCTTAGTGGAGACAGTCGCATATGTACATGGGTTTGATGAAGGACAGTCATGTACACCTCGAGAAACGTGTTGGTTCAGGGTCATACAACAGCACAAGCATTGCCATGTTTGTCTACAGTATATATTCTCTTAGTGGGCCATTTTCCCTGTTATAGGGTCCATGATTTGACCTTAATAAAATCACATTGGAACTATTTTTCCCTCCAGGGTTTTTCCAGGGGTAGTTCACCCAAAAATATTTGCATCTTGTGTGAGAATTTTGTTTCCTAGTTTATGCTTCCACTGCATGTTTAGTTTATTACTCAGTTGTGATTTTAGAAGATAAAGTGATTTTATTTTGAGCTAAATGTCGGGTGTTGAGTAGAGGATGAATATCAACATGGTATTAGAACATAACAAGGGTTGTTAGAGATTTAAATCAACACATATACAATATCGGATCTATGAAACTCGTGGGTGTATGGAATGAGTTTTATCGACCCACGTATGGAGAAATTCATGGCATGTTGCATGAATTTCTCTCATGCAATCTCATGGTTATCTTGCACTGATTTGGTGTGGATCCAGCTCACGTAATTTTCAATTTTTTCATGCGTTGACCACAGCTTTGACTCGGATCCTGTGTTGACCTGGAGAAGTCTAGACCTGGTTTGATAGGTTGATGACCATCTAGTGTTGATTTGGAATCTTCTCTAAGTCATGGTCTCAACCATGTGGAACTATGATTCTTCTACAGAAATAGTTTAGCGACTATAAAAATATATTTAAGTTGTTATAGAATCTATGATTTTGCAACACTTATTAAGAGTAATAACTAGTTAAACCAAATTGCATAAGGAAGAATTGAAATATTTTTAGATTGAACAATTTACCTTTGATATCCTTCAATATACAAATTATATAGTTGGGAAGGATAATCATGGAAATAAGGGTAAAATAGAGTGTAAGTGGGTTCATAAGTATAGGTTTTGGAGGGAAATTTATGATAGGAAAGTGAAAAAAAGAGTATGATTTAAGGGCCAACATCTCCCGCACACGAAAGATGTTGCATGTCCTCATGAAACCAAAATTGTACTCTGCTCCTCCAACAAAAATTCAAAATCATTGACCCCTTTTTCTCTTATACTCTCTCTAAAGCATCAATCAAGATATTCAACCCAGAAGATGAGGCTTGTATCTTACTTTTTGTCTCATTCAATTTAATCTTTAGTCTTATGCTCCTGATATTTCTTTGCTTGCTTTGAATGTACCATTTCATGGCCTTCCCAACCAACAATTTATTTTGAGCCTCCAATTGTTCCTTATCTTTTTGTAGTGGAGCGATGTTGGTATTCAATATTTTTTTTTCAACCTTAATATGATTATTAAGGAGTTTTAACTCCTTGAGTTCTCCTTTCAATCTCTTAATCTTCCCAACTTGTTCTTCCTTCAGAGATGTGGATGTTGGATCTGTCACTGCTTCTAGGTTGTCAACCTCAGTGGTTGTGTGTATCTCATAATAAAGCATAGGAAAATCAAATTCCTTGTCTACCTCATTAAAATCATAATTTGGCAACTCATCTCTATTTTTTGAACTTGGAGGGGGACTAAAGATTAGTGTAGTCCTAGGATTTCTGCTCGAATTTGTCCTCTTTAGACCGCTCTATTGTTGCTTATCAGACTCCTGAAGCTCAATAACCTCTTTATCATGAACTTGGCTACTATCATTTTGTTCTATAAATAATCCCTTTGTCATACTTTTGGTGGTTCAATGCATAATAGCCTTGATTTTCTTCTTCTTTCTCTGCACAATTTCGACTCTTCCCTCATATTCTCAGGATTTTGAATTTTTATCCCCAATTTCCTCTTCTAGCTTCAAGCTATTGGTCTCGATTTTCTCTATTTTCTCTATTTTCTTAACTCGAGCTCATCCTCTAACTTTTCTAGGATTAGGGTTTGAAGCCCTGACCTCCTTTTCTATCATATGTTTTGAATTTATTTTTTCCTTTGTTGTTTTAGGTTATGGTTCCTCATTCTTCTCTATTTATGGCTCTACATTCACATTATCTTTTGTTTCTAGCTCTGCATTCTCCAATTCATGAATCTAGGGCTCTGATTCCAAGCTTTTCAACTCTACTCCAAAAACCCTACTTTTGGCACCCCTGTGTTTCGATCCTTTGACTTTTTGTTACACATGTGCTTCTACAAAATGATTTCTTACCAATAATTGTGCCCAATTATGATTTTTATCCTGTAATCTAGCCTCGACTAACCAAACCAAAATGAAATAGACTCCTCCCCAAACTCTTAAGGCAATGATGGATGGTTAATTTTATTTTCTTTAAATTATTCAAAAAGTAAAATGGAATAATTATTTTGTGCCCTTTGATAAAATGAATGAGTAATCGAAGATGATTAAAAAACACAAGCCCATTATGCCTTCGTAGGTCACATATTTATGGAGTATAAACAAAGTGTGCCTCCATTAATTTTTAAATGTTGAAGTAGGCATGCTTTATTCTAGTTTGTCGCCTGTGCATGGTCCTTAAAGAATTCTTTCCAAATGTCCCCCTTTATCCTTTGGTTCTTAAACCATCTCTCTCCACTATCAGGAAACCGTGTAGCTCGTGCAATGAAGGATTTGGATAACTGCAACTGGAGGTCATCAATTTGAGCCTGCGTACCATCAAATGTCTAAGTCGAGGCTTTTGTTATTTGTTTATCATACCCTTGAAAATTTTGTAGGAAAGGCAGTGATCCGAACTTTTGAAGTTGGAAAAATTGATCCCCTTTGAAGCTGGAGCTAGAGAATATTTGAATTTGAATGTTGATTCTGCTGCTGAAGTTGATTTATTATTTTTATGCATAACTTTGGGAAAGTTATGAAACTATTAAAGATTCTGGAAATACTCGTTGTTGAAGAATCCGTTGATGATATTAATAATGATGATGTTGATGACAAGTGTTGATATTGATGAAGGATTTGATGATGATCTGAAGAATGTTGATGTTGATGAAGGATGGGATGTTGATCTGAAGAATGTCGATGTTGAAGATAATTGATTATTGAATTTCATGACAATTTGCATGAAATTCTTAAATCGTGATAATCTTGTGTTTTATGCTAGTTTGAAGAATAAGTTAATGTCTAACAATTGCTTGAAAAACAGGTACAAGTGACTTTTGGTAGCTATTGACAGTTAATGTATCTACAAAAAAGTATGCAATTGTAGAAACTAGCTTGTTGTATAAAACCATGTGATCAATGAACTCTGAATTTGAACATGAAATGTATGATCTGAAGGAAATATAGCATGCTACAGTAGTGAAACTCTGAGATTCTAAACAGAAATTAAAATTTGAACACTCCATAAACTACTACTAAATTTATTTATAGGAATACCAAAATCTTAAAAAACTCTAGAACTCTTCACTTAAATCTGGAAAGGAAGAAACTATCTGACTAAGTGTTTCAAATAACTAACTTTATGCATTCTAAAAAGAATTATGTTGTTGAGAAATAAAAATTTGGAATACCAAAAATGTTGAACAAGATATTTTTGGACAAATCTTGTGATTATTTGAAGAACTTGAATTATATCCACTAGATCACTAGTTTTCAAGCGAAACTCATGTCCAGTTGCATCAGTAAACTAGTTTTCACAATTGGACTTATTTTTATCTTCAATATTTTTTTTATTCATTTATTCTTTTACCGTATCCTTCTTTGCTTGAAAAAGAAAATCTCTTTCGAGTATAGGAATAATTCCAATGGAGCCATGAGCATAACATGATTACAAATAAACTCATATTCAAGTTTGACAAATTTACTTTGATAGATACCAAAATATGAGAAACCAGTTGCTTTTATTGATATGATGTCAAGAATTGTTGAAGACTGAAGGAATGTTGTGAACTGATATGTGCCTAGAACCATAATTCAATGTAGTCATGATACCCTTGGTTCACTTTTTCATTACCACTACTTTGTATGTCCTCCTTTGTCATGCCATGTAAATATTATACTATTTTTTGATTGGTCTCTTGAATGCATAAAGGATATGATGATAGGTATGCTATAAATTCCTCGATCTCGGTTTCTAATGTATGCTCTCCATCAAATGTTTTCAATGGCTGTTTGACCTCTTCTAGGTCTTCTTCTTTATGTTGCTCATGGAATTTTTTTATCTTCTATCACTTCCTGGAGTGCAGGTGTGTTCCTGAATGTTGTTAGGATTTGCTCCTTCTAAGATGCAGAGATGTTTCCAACCATTGATAATATTTGAGAGATTTCTTGGAGTATAATTCTTATTTACTCCACATATTATTGAACATGCTTGAATTATTCTTGTTGGTTGATAGTCCCTATATTTCACATGGATTAGTGCATGGGTGGTTCTTACAGACTTTGAAAATAAATGAAATCGACAAAAATGAAAGCACACTACTCAAATAAAACTTAAGAACTTTGAAAAATGATCATGTACTTGAACTTTGCATGCTACTAAGATATTGTTTCACCAAGTTATCTTTTGAAATGATTTATTCTTTCCACGAATTGGAGGTCGGTGTACTCCTACTGCCAATGAATCTACTTCTAGGATCTCTATGTCTATTCATGCATTATACTTAACATGATTTAAATGGTTGAAGAGAGACTCACTACAACTCTACTTATAGCTAATGTGCAGGTTCTTACCTCTCGTCTTACCATCTCTCTTCCCATGCATTCATTCGTATATGCATTTAAATGATAGAAAGAAAAACCAATGTCTTTTTGCAATTCGTCGGAAATGGCGCCAAAAATGTTTGTTAGTTCAATTAGGTGAACTGTGCTTTATTAAAGCATCGACCTGGGGATCGTAAATTGATGAAGTGCATGCAAAGTATATGCAATTCTTGGATTCTAATATATCTAAGTGATTACTTATGAAAAGGTAAAACTTTTTGTTGTTTAGCTGCAGAGACAAAGTCTCTGTTCAACTACAAAAAAAAAGAGTAATTGTAAATACTAAATAAAAAAGCTTTAATAAAACCACATGAATGATTCTAAACACCTAAGATCATTAACCTACTGGATCATTAGTTGTTAAAAATTCACAAGCTTTCAATCATCCAATTAATAGGGTTTATGTCACTGATGCAAAGAATCTTTTATTCAATTATTAATATGTTGTGTGTTATTCTTCTTGTGTGTTGCAAGCAGAAATAAATAAATTGTAGGAAATGAAAGAACAACAAATGAAATCCACACAATTGANAATTAATAGGGTTTATGTCACTGATGCAAAGAATCTTTTATTCAATTATTAATATGTTGTGTGTTATTCTTCTTGTGTGTTGCAAGCAGAAATAAATAAATTGTAGGAAATGAAAGAACAACAAATGAAATCCACACAATTGATAAATTAAACAATTACCAACAAAAAAATAAACAAGACACTCCTCCTCAGGAGGCTCTCCTGGCTCAGTGAATGTTGCTCCAAGAAAACTATAAGATTGAACTCACAAACTAAAATCACATGACTCATGCAATTTGATTAGTAATCAGAACTTCTTTGTATTTATTTCAGAGTAGAAGTATGGAATTACATTAGTTCGATATCATGTCATGTATATCCGTGAAGGTTCTCATAACTAGTATTTATACATTACAAGTAAGATCATATAGATCCAAATCTCACAGATTCTCTAAAATGATTCACTCATGAAATAACACATGTGCATATACAATATCAAATCTAGGAAACTCATGGGTGTATGGAATAATTTTTATTGACCCACATATGGAGAGATTTATGACATGTTGGATGAATCTCTCATGCGATCTCGTTTCCATCTTACATTGATTTGGAGTGGATCCAGCTCGTGTAATTTTCCATTTATTCATATGTTGACCATATATTTGACTCAGCTCCTGCACTAACTTGGAGGAATCTCGACCTGGGCAGATAGGTGGATGAGCATCTCATGCTGATTTGGACTCTTCTCCAACTCATGATCTCAGCCTGGAGTGCGTGCAACCATGTGGAACTACAATTCTGCTACAGAAATGGTTTAGTGACTGTATAAATATATTTAAGTTGTACAGAATCTATGATTTTGTAGCGACTTATTAAAAGTAATAACTAGTTAAACAAAATTACATAAGGAAGAATTGAAATATGCTTAGAATTAACAATTTACCTTTGATATTGTTCAATATATAAATTATGTAGTTGAGAAGGATAATCATGGAAAAAAGGGTAAAATAGAGTGTAAGTAGGTTCATAAGTATAGGTTTTGCAGGGAAATTTATGATAGGAAAGTGACAAAAAGAGTATGATTTGAAGTCCCAACAGGTTGGGCCACCTACCCTTTATAGAAGGTCCACAATATTCACATCCACAATACCATTTTGTTACAAGACGTACAATGTTATTGTATATGAAACGCATTATCGCCAAAAAAGATAGTTGCACCGAATTAAGTATGGAAAATAACGTTACAGATATAAGCAAATCAATCAACATGCTTACTAGAAAAATTCCTAGTCTTGGATAATCATGCATGGTGTATACATATATGCCACATAACGTAAAGGAGCTCTCTATCATGATGGGCCTTGATACATCATATACATGTATCCCTTCTCATAATTGCTTCAATTTATTGATTAATGGTTGGAGGTAGACATCCATTCTCTTCACTTGTCTTCTACTAGCGACTATAAGATCCAACATAAGATATTTATTCTTCATGGCCAACCATTGGGGGGTATTTTTATTAACCACTATTATGTTTGGCCAACCATTGGCCAAACATAATAGTTGGTGTTTAGGAGGGAATACAAATTAACTCCATCCATTTATATGCTCAATCAAAAGATTCATACTTCATCCTTGAATTTATCGGGCCATGTATCCTCTATATTCCTCATGGCTATTGAATCTAGTAGGATTCACATAACTCCTAGCTCACTTCTATGCGACACATGCCACCCTTGCAACACAACTAATTATTTGCAATGAAAGAGCCTTTGAATCCTTGGGATTATAACATGTACCTTAATATCTTATGAGGAGAACCATGTGCCTTGCCCTTGTTTTTATTTTTATTTTTGGTACCTGTCATGACCACATTCAGGACATTTCTCTTTGTCCACGTATTCACCTATATATGGAGTGAAATCATTCGAACAAGCATGATATGATATGTAGTCAACACCTAACATTTTCAGTAATCACTTTTCCTCTTTTCATTTTTTGAGGAAGACGTTCTCACTTGGAAGTACCTTATCTTTAAGTAACCTAGAATTAGTGGGCAATATAAATATGCATTTCCATTAAGCATGCATGAACTCCCTTTTCATTCTTGATTATGTGATAAGATTAATTAAAATATAGGAGGCTTAATGGTCAATTACTTCAGTAGTGCCAATAAAGATGCATTTGGCATACGATGTGTTACTTTCAAGTTGTATAGTAACATTGTTGTCCCTAGTTGGGTATACCTTTGTTGGAATACTGAGAGGGGGGGACGTGAATCAGTATGATCACTTTTACCACTTTTAACCACAATATATAAACTTCAATCTTATCAAAAGTATATCATTAATTCATCATCTATGATTGCATTCAATATATCATGAGCATAAGCAACATCAAATCAAATACATAGTACACCAGGACTTACATGGAAACCCAAATGGGAGAAAACCACATAATTATTTCTTATATATTGTCAAGAATACATTCATTGGAAACGCCAACTTCTAGATTCTCCAGCTAAAACTAGAAGGAGGCTACGACCCCCTATTTATAGACTCCAACCTAAAGAAAGATACAACTCCCTAAATTCTCTAGCTCCAACTAGAAGGAGGCTACAACCCCCTTATTCGCAGGCTCCAACTTGAAGGAAGCTCCAACTCCCTGTGTTCTCTGACACCAATCGAAAGGAGGCTACAACCCCCTTTCCTCGCCTCATCCTACCGCTTTAAAATATAAGTGTAGACCAAAGTGTCACTACCACAATCACTACCATTGTCACTGCCACTGCCACTGTCACTGTCCCTATTAAATCAACATGTAATCTGTCAACTCGTCACTATATCCAACTTGTCATTGCCACTATTGCTATCATTGTCACTGACATACCATCATCAACCTATCACCATTTTTTATACTCAAAACCATATCCTCTCACATGGATACCATCACCAAACCATGTACATCAACATGTATCAACCATGCACCTGTACCAAATTTTCCATCAACCATTCACCAAAACCTAAACCAAATCGTGCATCAACAATACACATAAACCATACACATCAACCATATACATCAACACATGTATCATCAACACCCATACCGTACCATTTACAAACCATGCACATCAACCATGTACATCAATACCTATACCAAACTGTGTATCAACCATGCACCAACACCTGTACCAAATCGTGCATCAACCATGCACCATATCATGCATCAAACATGTACCTTACCATCAAACATGTACCACACCAAGTACATCAACCATGTATTATACCAAGTACATCAACCATGTACCATAAATCATATACCATGAGATGTTCCTCAACCATATACCATACACCATGTACCATAAGGTATCAACAATGAAGTGCCTCAAAAAAATACTTAAGTATGTACCAAGATCACCAACATATGCCTATGATCATGCACCATATCATCAACCATATGCCTCAAGCAACATGCCAATCATCCATCCAAGTACCAATAAAATCAAGAGATGCATCTCATACATATGCTACCATATACCAAGTGTGTATCTCAACCTTGTACCAACATAATAAATTTATGTCTCTAATAATAAACCATGACCATGACATATACCAAACGAGGTATCAAGATATCCAAGAGTGTACTTCTAACAAGATATTATGTCATCACCAAGGTGTACCATGCATAATCACTACCATGGCATGCCTCAAGCATGTACCAGAACAACATAAGAATAAGCCTCAAAACTAACTCATAAGCATACCTCTGATCATGTAGACACCCTATTGTATCACATAAAAAATGAGTAAACCAACCTGGTACAAGAATCACTTCTCAACCTTTCAAAAGACTTTTCATAGCTCTGTGATTTTCTCCTCTACTGCCTGCAGATATCTATGCTTTCCTCCACTACTACATCCAGGCCATGTTGACCTATAACCTACAGATACCTCAGAAACTAGGGTTACTCACATTTTTTGCAAATCCAAGACTTTAATCTTTGGCCTTCCTTCACAACCCCATACTTTCTATCTCAGATTCGACCTCGGATTTGCCAATAAAAAGATAAACCATATCACTTATTCACTTAGAGATATTCAATAGAATGGGTGTGTGTGAATATATTTATGAGAGACGCCTTGAGGTGTATTTATACTTTTTCTAAGTAACCTCTT
>SNQJ01S0114121.1:0-13018 GCA_010110895.2 Picea sitchensis | reverse complement strand
ACACACATATACATATACATATACATACATACATACATACATATATATAATTAAACAACCCAGAGATATTGCTACCATACAGACTCTCGTGGAATTAACAGTAATTCATACATGAAACAGAATATAATTAAGCATGGAAAAGATACTTATATTTTAACTGGAGTAAAATACACCAACTACGTGTAGACCTTCCACAAACCTTCCAGCCTTAGACCACATTGCTCATCATTCTCAGCAGTAGGTCACCGCCGAGCTGGGACTAAGCTCCATTGGGCAAGGGATTCCTAGGCTAGGAAAAGTCAACAAAAAAGTCACACAGTTTCAAAGAAGGATTCTCTCCCCGGAGACACTTACGTCCACTACTCACAGACTCTCATTCCCCACATGCTTGTCCCACCCCAAGAGTATGCACCTTCATTGTCACACAGTCGATCGACTGCTCAACCTCCCTTGCCTTGGGCTTCAGCAACAGACCGGACCAGAATTCTCAAAGCTCTATAGAATCTACGGGACTCTATCCTGGAGAGCTCTCCTCCTCGGCACACTCTCTCACCTCGAGAGAGTTGCTCATAGGTCTGACAACCTGCCTCTTCAACTACGGGCCTAACAACCCATTTCTTCAACAAATATTTGACTCGGCTCCAGCCAGGTGAGGACAATAGCCATTGGTCAACACCCCTCAGGAAAACAGAAGACAGCAACAGGAAATAGGAATGGGCACCTAAAAAGGAAACAACCATTGCTAAGACATAGCACGGCTAAAGTGATTACAGGATACATCGGGCTTCACAGCAAGCAACACAATTTGGCTTCACAGTTTCTGGTTTCAGATATGCGTGAGTATGCAGAGGTCCAACGCAGAGGAAAAACGAATTCAGGTGGAGGACGACCAGCGAACTCAGGCGGAGGATGGCAGAATGGAAAGCGAACCCCCCCCCAGTACGGTTTGACTCTTTGGTTTTAACTACATGAGCCCATGTCAACACCTGTCTTCTTGGAGCTGCATGCACTCCATTTAGAATACATCCCCTTTCCAGGAACTTAGAACAACACTCATCATCTCCACCTTAGTCTTTAGGAATTAATATTAAAATAGTATTCTTCTAGAGGTAAGCCCCCTAACTTAGCCCCTAGGCCAAAACCTTTAGCCCCCTCCCCTGCCCTGCCTAGTGGAAGCTTAGTCCACCATCACTCTTTCTTCGTGGTCGGTCTACACACAACGATGTTTTTATATTAATGTTATGAATATTTACATGTACAAAACAGGCTCCTGGCCTTTTAACACTTAGGCTCTCCAGCCTATTAACACATAAGCTTACCAACTTACAATTGCTCGACTCACCAGCCTACAAAACATGTTTACAATTCATAAAACAAATAGGGTTCGTCCTTGGGGTATTACAATCCCCTCCCCTTATTTTTGCACTGTCCTCAGTCCATTTTATTTACACAACATCAGCAAGATTTCCAAAATCTTCAAAAAGACGCGGGTATTATGCCCGCATAGCGTCCTCATGCTCCCATGTCACGTTCTCGAGACCGTACCAAGTCCACTGGACCTTTACAAGCCCTATGGCTTGATTCCAGAGTTGTTTTCTCTTTCGGTCCAATATGCACATCGGATGCACTTGCAAGACGCCTTCTTGCTCCACCTGAATCACATTCCAATCAATAACATGATTAGCATGAGGTATATATTTCTTAAGCAATGAAACATTAAACACATTATGCACAGACATAGATGCGGGCATTCAAGCATATATGCAACTGGCCCAATCCTCTCTAGGATTTCAAATGGCCCACAATATATGGCCACTAACTTGGAATAGTTTCCCAGTTTCAGGGAACTTCTATTAGATTTCACTTTCAGAAAAACATGTTCTCCCACTTTAAACTCTCTATGGGTTTTGTTCTTATTAGCATAACTTTTCTACTTGTCTTGGGAAGCTTTCAATTTTTTCTTAATCTTCAGCATTTTCTCTTCCATTTCCTTGAGCAACTCTGGCCAAACTATTGCTCTATCAGCTGGGTTATCCTAACTTACTGGGGTGTTGCACTTTCTGCCATAAAGTGTTTCAAATGGGCTCATCTTCAATGATGCTCGATACCCATTGTTGTAGGCAAATTCTACCAAGTGTAGGTAGTTTTCCCATTGGGATGGTTTGTCCATCACATACATCCTTAGCATGTCTTCCATCACTTAGTTCACCCTCTCTATCTGCCCATCAGACCCAGGATCATAAGCAGTGTTGAAGTTCAGATTTGTTCTGAACCCTTTGAATAACCCTTTCCATAATTTTCAGGTAAATTTTGGGTCTCTATCAGACACAATTGTCTTGGGAATACCGTGCAACCTTGCTACTTCCCTCATATAGATATCAGGAACATGAGTTGCCTTGTGAGTGGTCTTTAATGGAATAAAATGAGTATCTTTCGTACGCTTATCCACTATCGCCATGATGGAATCATGTTGCTTGCTTGTTCTAGACAATCTTACGATGAAATCCATTGTCACCACTTCCCACTTCCACTCAGGGATGGGCTGTAGCAACCCGACTGGGTGCCTATGCTCAACCTTGACCTTCTGACACTCCATACATCTGGCAATGTATTCTGCAATTTTGTTTTTCATACTTGGCCAAAAGTAACGTCTTTCGATCGTTGCCACTGTTTTCTGATATCTAGGGTGCCCAGCATAAGGCACATTATGCATTTCCTTCAAAATCATAATTCTCAATTCCTAAGAATTAGGTACATAAATTCTATTTTTGTACAGGAGTGTTCCATCCACTTCCAATTTATAATCTTCCACTTTCTGTAGCATCTTGCCTTGTTGTAGCTTTGCTACCAATTCCTTGTACTGCAAATCTGCATTTGTAGATTCCAAAATTCTGCCTTTACTATCAATTTGATACATGCTAATGGTCGTAGCATGTAATTCATGTACTCTCATGTTGAGTGCATCAGCCACTTTGTTCCCCTTTCCTTTGATATGCATGATATCAAAGTCATATTCACAAAGGAATTCCAACCATCTACTATTCTTAGCATTTAAGGTTGGCTGATCAAACAAATACTTCAGACCATTATGGTCTTTCCTCGGTTCGAATCTCCTTACCATGAGGTAGTGCCTCCATTTCTTCAGAGCGTGCACTATGGCTGCCAACTCCAAATCATGAGTGGCATAGTTCTTTTCATGCTCTTTCAATTTTCTTGATTCATAACATATGACAAACCCATTTTGGTTGAAGACTCCTCCCAGTCCTTCTTTGCATGCATCTGTGCAAACCATGAAATCCTCATTTGGATCTACAATCCTTGGGATTGGATTACTGGTTAACAACTGCTTCAATTGCTGGAAGCTTCTCTCACACTCTTCTGTCCATTGAAATTTCTTCTCCTTCCTTTGCAAGGAAGTGATAGGGTGAGTTATCCTTGAGAACCCTGCAATAAACCTTCTGTAATAGCCGGATAGACCCATAAAGGATATGAATTCTGTGACATTCTTCGATGTTTTCCATTCTCTAATGGCTTCTATCTTCTCAGGCTCCACAGCTATCCCATCTTTTGAAATTATATGCCCGAAATAATGAATTTTGTTTTGATAAAATGAGCACTTGCTCAATTTGGCATACAGTTGGTGCTCTCTTAGCACTTGCAACACCATCCTCGGATGTTGTTCATGCTCTTCCTCCGACTTGGAATACACCAAGATGTCATCCAAAAATACTGTGACAAACTTGTCTAGGTATTCTTTGAATACACGATTCATTAAACACATGAAAACAACGGGTGCATTCGTTAACCCAAATGGCACCACTGTGAATTCATAATGACCAAACCTTGTTCTGAAGGCGGTCTTGTCGATGTCTTCATCCTCTATCCTTACCTGGTGATATCCTGACCTGAGATCTATCTTTCAAAATATCTTCGCATCCTTTAACTGATCAAATAGATCATCGATCCTTGGCAAAGGATACTTGTTCTTAATGGTAACTTTGTTCAGTTGTATGAAATCAATGCACAATCTCAACGTACCATATTTATTCTTAACAAACATGATCAGGGCACCCCAAGGTGACACACTTGGGCATATAGACCCCTTATTCAAGAGTTCTTCCAGCTGCAATTGCAGTTCTTTCAGCTCTGGGGTACTCATTATGTAAGTATTTTTCAACACTGGAGCTGCTCTAGGCATTAAGTTTACAGAGAAGTCGATATCTCTCTTCGGGGGTAGTCTTGGTACCTCCTCGAATACCTCTTCAAAATCTTTTAATACTACATGGTTCTCAATATTTAATACTTTATCCTTAGATGCTTCCTCCATGTGGGCTACAAATAATTGACATCCTTTCATGTAGCACTTCTTCAACTGCATTGCTGAGATTTCTCTAACAGCAACTACTCTGGGAATTCCTTGGTTTTTTCTTTGATTCCCCTCCTCATCCAAGCAAGTGAACGCCTTGTTATGACATTCTAAGATGGCATGGTGTTGGTCCAACCAATCCATTGTAATTAGACAGTCATAGGAACCTAAAGGTAAAATGTTCAATTCAACCCTTGTGCTCAGTCTGTTCATGTTCACTTGACAGGACTTAACTAACTCAGTAATCTTTCTTTTGGTTTATGTAGCTAGGTGCACTAACCAATATTTTACATGCTTGTTTCTTGAAAAATGAAAACTTTCCACCATTCTAGGATCTATATAACTATGACTATCCCCTAAGTCAATTAAAATAGTAAAGGAATGGTTATTGATCATACCTTCAACTTCAATCATATGTGATTGAAACTCAGCTTGTTTGTTGTCCAGGGCTACATAGATCCTTAGTATTATACTACCCATGTCTTCCATTGTTTCTGCATGTTCAACATTTTGGATAGTTCTCACTTTGTCACTTATGTGCGGGAAATCTTTATACTTATGATTTCCTTTACAACCCCAACATTCCATAGGTGGTTGTATTAGCATTTGTCCACCTACTGTTGCCTTCTTGGGATCTCTAAAATATGGATTCCCTTGAGGACTATTTCTAAAAAAGGGTGGCTTAGTTCCCTTCTTCCTCTGATCCATCTTGAATTTCTTCTTATCTTCCCAAGCCTTCTGGAAAACGGGTTTTTCTCCTTTTTGCTCATATAAGCATTTTTCCCTTCTTATGGTTTCTTCCATAGTCTTAGGATCATCATATTGGATCTTGTCACCAATGGAAGATGGTAGTCCACTCAGATACCTCTGAATTTTAACAGTCTCATCTTTGATGAAAGGAACGTACTTCAACAATTCCAAAAACCTCCATTCGTATTCATCGATGGACATACTACCCAGCTTGAGTTCAAAGAAATCCTTCATATTTCTGTCATAGTATCTCTTAGTCAAGTATTTATTTTCAAAATACTTCTTGAATTCCTTCCAAGTAATATATTTCTCTTTAATGTGTTTCACCTGTACAAGTTGATCCCACCACATGGATGCCTTTCCTTTCAGTTGATACATTGTGATTCTCCCTTCAGCATGAGGGGAATAATTATGCAATTGGAAATATTTCCTCATGCCAATAAACCATGTCTCAAAATCTTCCTCCTTTTGTTGCTCCCCATCAAGCGGACAAGGCTTAATCTTGTTCATCTCACCCTTCAATTCATCCACTCCAGATCTCCTCTTTTTTCTGGTAGGAGATGGGCTTGAGCTACTGTGTGTGCTCCTCTTGGAGTATCCTTGAGAGTGATGATGGTGTCTTCCAACACTCCTAGATTTCCTCTTCTCATTAGGGAACTTGTGACTTCCTAATTTATTGGAGTCACTCACCTTATCCAATTTCCTTTCTATCCTTTCCAGGCTCCGTATCAACTTTATGTTGAATTCGCCCTGTTGATCCTTGGATTTCATGAGATTTTTGTTATCTGCTCGGTGAGTCTGGACATATTTTTGCAATCTTTCAATGATTTTCATCATGCTTCCCTCCTTATCTATATATTCTCCATGTCCATTGGAGTTTGATCCTTCAATTCCCAAATGAACATCCATTCCTCTAGCTTCATTTTTTGAACTGGAAGCATTTTGTGCCTCCTCCATTTCTCTACACTCTGTGGTAATTATGTTTGGTTCTAACAATCGTTAAACTCTAAAAACACAATGTGCAGTCAACCGAAGTTTGTCAGGACATCGGTCCTTAACAATTCCCACATAATTCAAAAACCAATCTGATTCAAGAAAAACATTTAGATTTCATTCTCTGGAATTCTCGCTCAATCAAGAACCCCCGCAGATCTCTTCTTTTTGAGCTCTACTTTGTTCTGCAATAAATTTCAGGCACTATCCCTTTTCTCTTAGCCCCCAACCTATGCGACCATGGTTGTGGCCAAGTACTTAGCTCGATAGGGGCTTGCTCGTGACTTCGAGTTTCAAAAGTCTTCAAAGTACATCTCATCAGTCTCTTGGAGTTCTGAATTAACGAACTTGTGGAGTGAGGTGGATCAACCATCCACAACTACCCATCATCCAACAGCTGACACCCACTGTGGACCTTTCCAGCATCAAAGCTTCTGGACTTCGAAGCTTCAGGACTTCCGGTCTGGAATCTTTCTCGCTTGCTTCCTTCCAATCTCTTGAATTCCAAATTTCTGGACTTCTTTACTCTCCGATCCACAAGTACAAATATCACCAACTCAGGTGGTGGAATGTGGCATGCCTAAGCAAGTCCACGTCACCTTGGCGACGTCATCCTACCCCACCATGCCTACCCTTTCATTTCAAAACTTTAGGTTTCAGAATTTTGTGCATCAGCACATCCCACTTCTCCCGATTGCCGAAATTATGGACTATCCGTGGATAATTGACGGTCCTTATCTCTCTCGCAACCAATGGTCGAGATCCACTTTGTGATTTCTTTCTTCAGAGGTTTTCACTTCTCTTCACTTTAAATCCTTTGATTTGCGAACTCCAAAGGATTCTCGCTAATAACCCATGTGTGGCTTCTCCAAGATCTAACGGTCAAGCTTTTCCCCTCAGATCTACGGTGTAGATCTCTTTTGGGACTTTGGAATTTTGTGCCTCAGCGCATTCCACTTCTCCCAATTGATGAACTTCGAAAGGATTCCAAGATAACCTTCCTGCACCTTCTCCAGATCTGATAGTCACAAAGGACTCTCCTTCTCCTGAAAAGATCCTACGACCCACATTACTCTATGACCCAATACCATGTCTATTGTGGTTTACAATACCGCTACACCTCTTGATCTTCGTAACATAGCCAAGGAAACCTCTTAGCACTCAGGAACATTCTGAGGTTCGAAATTGGTTCTTCCAGGCACAATTCCCACTTGAAACCTTGGTCCTCATGACCACTTAACCATCCCATCCAAGATCAGTGCTGAGAACCTTGGCTCTGAACTTGAATTTTGTCCATTTTGACAAAAAATCTTTCTGAAACTTTCGCTTCAACTTCTACTAACATGGCCCATCCAGGCTCAATGTTGAAACCTTGTCTTTGATACCAATTTGTAACATCTACAGCCTTCTACAGGCCCGGGAAATGCTATTATGCAGAACATACATATGTATATATATATAATGCATATTTAATGAGTTTTAATGAAACAACCCAAAGATATTGCTACCATACAGACTCTCATGGAATTAACAGTAATTCATACATGCAACGGAATACATGATAGCATTTCAAAGACACTGACCTACATAACATATATAATTAAGCATGGAAATGATACTTATCTTTTATTTGGAGTAAAATACACCAACTACGTGCAGACCTTCCATGAACCTCCCAGCCTTAGACCACGTTGCTCATCACTCTCAGTAATAGGTCACCCCCGAGCTGAGACTAAGATCCACCAGGAAAGGGAGTCCTAGGCTAGGCAAGGTCAACAAGGAAGTCACACAGTTGTAGAGGAAGTATTCTCTCCCTGGAGGCACTTACGTCCACTACTCATAGAATCTCATTCCCCACATGTTTGTCCCACCCCAGGAGTATGCACATTCATTGTCATGCAGTCCATCGGCTACTCGACCTCCCTTGCCTTGGGCTTCAGCAATAGACCGAACAGGAATTCTCAAATATTTGTAAAAGCTACAGGACTCCATCCAGGAGATCTCTCCTCCTCAGCACACTCTCTCACCTCGAGAGAGTTTCTCACAAGCTTGACAACCTGCCTCTTCAACCACGGGACTGACAACTCGTTTCTTCAGCAAATCTTTGACTCAGCTCCAACCAGGTGAGGACAACAGCCACTGGTCAACACCCCTCAAGAAAACAAAAGACAGTAACAGGAAATGGGCATGGGCACTGAAAACGAAAACAACCAATGCTAAGACACAACACGGCTAAGGCGATTACAGGATATGTCAGGCTTCACAGAAACCAACACAGGTCGGCTTCATAGTTTCTGGTTTCAGAGATGCGTGAGTATGCAGAGGTCCAACACAAAGGAAAAATAGGTTCACGTGGAGGAAAACCAGCAAACTCAAGCGGAGGATGGAAGATTGGAAAGCGAACCCCCAAGCATGGTTTGACTCTTTGGTTTTAACTACATGATCCCAGGTCGACACCTGTCTTCCTGCGGATGCATGCACTCCATTTAGCATACGTCTCCTTTCCAGGAACTTAGGACAACACTCATCATGTCCACCTCAGTCTTTAGGAATTAATATTAAAATATTATTCCTCTAGAGGTAAGCCCCCTAGCTTAGCCCCTAGGCCCAAGCACTTATCCCCCTCCCCTTCCCTGCCTAGTGGAATCTTAGTCTCCCGTCACTCTTTCTTTGTGGTCAGTCTACACGCAGCGATGTTTTTATATTAATTTTATGAATATTTACATGTACAAAACAGGCTCCTGGCCTTTTAACACTTAGGCTCTCCAACCTATTAACACAAAATCTTAGCAACTTACAATTGCTTGGCTCACCAGCCTACAAAACATGTTTACAATTCATAAAATGACTGGGGCTCGTCCTTGGAGTATTACAGGGTAGACCCAGGGTTAAAAATTAAATCACCAACAAATCCCAAGATATCGACCCTCTCATAATCACCCGCAAGCAGGTGAAGTCTCACCCGAGGTATCTATGGGGACTATAGGAACCAGGTTTTCGTAGTCATGGGGGAATATGAGGCATTCATCCTTATTGTTTACTTAACATTCATTCATGTATTTTGTGTGAAAAATTGTATCAATGCCATAACATCTGACATAATCATCCTACTTAATCATTCAACATATGTGCAGGACCATCCAATACTTATTCAAACTAACCATTAAGCATCTATTCTAGGTGCGCAATGAACATCACAAAAATCAGAACACATCATAACAATATACACATCAAAACACAAGGATTTAACGTGGTTCACCCAAAACTGGGCTATGTCCAAAATGATAGGCTTCTTATATTATTAATTCATAGTCTTCCTTACAATAGGTGCACATTGCGCTCATACAATGATCTTTAGTAGAAATCCAAACCTGCCCAATTTGTTCTATGTTGTAGTGCACCCATGCCTCTCAATTGATCTTCAACTCAGATCATACTCATCAACTCGACAAAACTATAGTACTAAATGTACGATCTAATCAACTACTCATCTTCTCATTCCCTTATGTTACTTTATACCCAAAACCCATTACATATTTATACATATAATAATAATAATAATCTATTTTTAAGGTCACAGCCAAGCCAACACACCAAATTGGTGTATGAGACCCCCTTGTTTATGGGACAAGGGACCCCCCTCCGCCCAGCGATTTGACTGGTAAAGTCTACGAAGGTATACATACCCTACCCCCCTCTGGATTTGAACCTGTGACCTCTTAAGAGGCAACACATGTTCTTAACCATTAGGGCTTAGCCCACTACAATGTGGAAAAAATGTCCCAAAACTCCTAACTACCTTATATTGTTTGCATGTTGGCTTCTCAAAATGTGATAATTGTCTTATGCGCAAGCTGCTCCTTTGTTGACTTGCTGCGTGGTTTGCTCCTACGTGACTCTCAAAACTTACCCAAAATGACACGCTAATAATTCAATCACTTTCAACTATCAACATGCAATGAAATAGCATTCACTACATATGCACTATTAGCACAAACAAACATCCATACAATGCAATCAAACACACATGAATGCATTTAAAAAATTATAAACATTATTGTTATATATCAATCTTCCTTCCTTTATCAAATTCCTATTCTATTTTGGCACAATTCCCATCATGCCTTGCACTTGTATCATTTCAAAATGGTCATATATGATCAGTGTGTGTACCATCATAGGAGATTGGTCATCACATTTATATCTTAATTATTCACAAAATCAAGCAATGAATGTCTATATATGAGCAAACTTTCCTTGCTTTAAAATAAAATGTGGTCCTCATATTTTGGATTCTTAGTGATCTTTATTACAATTAGTTATAGTATGTGCATATTGAAAAGCAATGGTGTTGGTGTCTACATTAATAAATATTTAGTTTGATGGAAAATTATGGCTTCCTAAAGATGAAGCATTTCCATGTTTTAAACAAGATTAAGCCAATGGATGGCATTGTTCTAGCATACCGAACTGTTACATTGATCCAATCACAACCAACATATTAATTTTACATTCACACTTATGAAATTATGGATGCAATCTCATGCTATAACTATTATTGCATATTCTACTTTAAGAAATAATTTGTGGTTTCATAATTGTTATATTTAATTGATTAAAAATCCATTTCCAAGCAAGAATCATAGTAGGTAACCTTATATAATAAAAAATCTATATTTTAATTGCAATTACTAGATTCAACCAATGTAAGCATGCCACCTAATGCATTGACAATTTTAGTGAGAGGACTACAATTTTGTTTTGTTTTGATCGAATAGTAATAGTTCACTATTTCTTATGAAAGTATAGTCCTCTCACAATTCACTTCCAGAGGTAAAGCCATATAAACAAAACATTTGTTCATCTCACCAAAACTACACATGAAAGATTTTTTACATAGTCCTCACCTTATAAATATAGTGCATTTTCTAAACAATCTAACTTGCTTCTAGATTAAAAAACAAAATTTTGTTTCTACCTTTTACATGATGCTATAATAGAAAAAAAACTCAAATTGCCAACCTGACTCCATGATGAATATTAGACCTCATATAGATGGGTTGTGGCATACCTCCCAAAATGAAAGCATCCAAGCATGAAGAGGTTATAGATTCAAAATCTAATGTGGGTATGCAATGTGCATATAGAACATAGATACACAAGCTTGTATAAATCATGAATATCTCCTAAAATTTATGCAAAAGTGAGATCCAATAAAGGAAACAAATTTAAAGTCTCATGTGGAATATAACATGCAGAATCCATTACTTACCAACACAACATTATGGAGCACATTTAACATGCCGTGCAATGCCTTCTTAAATGTATTCTTTGTGTAAGAATAGGGCATATGCAATTCCTTGAGCATATATTTAACATCCTCACAAGGTGAATACACAATTATTTATCACAACCTTTGATGTTCAGATTTGTTTACAGCTATGTTATTTGTTTCTAAGAATGTACATGCTAATATCAATCACAATATGTATTTTAAATTGGTCACAATGCAACAACTTATGCATTCGTTCAATCCAATAGTAATCTATTATTTTGATAATTTCACCACATTATCTAAAACAAAATTATCCTCAATGTATCCATGAATTTATGCTTAATCAAAGACATCTCACACACTAATTTTTGTTTTAGAAAATAAGTCCAACAATGTCACTTGGAAAAATCCTTATAATATAGCTTCCACAAGCTCATCAACAAGTTACCAATATCTCTAAGGAAGAGTTAATTCAACTCATTAACCGAAATATCTATAATATTACGGAAGAGATTACTCAAGTTCATAGCAAGATGCTAACATCATGATGAAGTACTTGATCAACTCAATTGCAAGATGCCAAAATCATTATGAGTAAGGCTTACATAACTTATAAGCCAAATGTTAAATCATCGTGGAAGTGTTTGTTTGGTGAATCAACAAGGTGCCAACTTCATACCAAAATTACCCATTCAATATCTATGGCACTTGTGCTTGTCACAAAGCATAAGAAACTAAATTTTATCACATTTGCACATTGGTTGCTTGCACAAATTAATACAATGAAACCAAGGCACTATCAAAGGAGTTCACACAAACTTATGGATAAGATATAAATCTTTTGCAAGAAAACACATCCAAATTCATAAAACTACTAAAATCATCAGCCAAGGACTCAACTTAATAATCTAGGTTATCAAGACAATTAGATAATACATAAGCAACCAGAGCTCACAATTCTCTATGGTTTACATTTGTAAAAAGAGTAATAGTATAATGGAGTGCTTAGCTTCCATTCATTGAGATTTCCAGAGCTTATCCCCTTAAATGATATTTACAAAGACTAGATGTTATCACTGTTTATAGGTGGTGGTCTTGGGAAAATTCATGCCCATTTTTGCATGAACCATAATCAACAAGATGTATCTTCTCCTTTTCCCTAATGATCCTTTGGAAAATTGAAACAATTACCACAATCAAGAAGTAAGGAAAGAAAAAGCCCAAAACATAGCTAGGCTCTTCCCCAACAAATCATTTTATTGTTTATGAATTCCATGCACAAATTGAAAGGATTGTGGTCTACATTTTGCCTCATATTTCAATTTACTTTAGCAATCAATTAGAGAAAAATAGATCTACACCAACTTTCCACGAATTGTTTTGTTAAAAACAAGAAATTTAAACGAAAATGACAAGAAATGGGTAATGATTTGGGCCTAGAAATCATTCAATCCATTGGTTCATTTCTGAAACGCAAATTGCTCATTATGGGCATCAATTTCTCCATTGAAAGAAATCGATTCCACACTACAATATAAGTAAGAATTATGGCTAAGGAAATGGGGCAGATTTTGACCCATACAATTCATTTTTTTTCACCAAAGACTGCCACATTAAAATCACTTTGATTGTTT
>SNQJ01S0114119.1:12359-57395 GCA_010110895.2 Picea sitchensis | reverse complement strand
ATGCCAGGTAATCATGTGTGGTGCAATTTAGGGTTATAACACTCATGAACTCCTTTCACATTCCTAAGGTCTTCCCACCAAATTGAATCTTTTCCATTTAGGTTAAAGATGGTTATTCGAGCCTTCAAGTTTTCAAAGTAGTCATGGACTCTGAAGTACTTCTTTAAACCAATAAGCTAAGCTTTTTCCTCTTCTCCCTTCTTAATCTCTCCATCGAAAGAGGGTGGTTTGGCCTTCTTGAACTCTTCAAGATCATGATTTTTGGGACACTTCTGCTTCTTTCCTTTCCTTTGAGAATGTGATCTAGCTCTGCGACTAGAAGATCCTTCGGAGTTGCCAGCTTCCTTTCGAGAGGAATCTACCAATGAGTGTCCCCTGCCTCTAGGTTGGGCCTTCTTTGTGGTACTTTTCCCAATGTGGTCACTTATGGAGTCATGTTTTCGAATCTCAGGTGGACTCTGACTTCTCTTCTTGTGTCGTCGGTCCACATGACTAGTTGTAGGTTCATGTTGTAGTTGCCTCTGTATGTTGGATAAGCTATGCAGGAAGACTGTGTTAATTTCTGGTTTTTTTTCTTGCTACTTTATCAATCTAACGTTGTCAGCCTTGAAACTATGTAATTTGGCACTGAGGCTCCTTACAGTTTTAGCCAGATCTGGAGGGGTTTCCATCGCCCTCCTTTCATCAGATTATTCGTCTCTATTGTGGGATCCATACCCCACTTCATGACACATCACCATCCTTTATTATTGAAGTTTTCCTGTGATTTACTGATTGCTCGAGTGTGGAAAAAAAAACTTACCGTTAGCTAACAATATATTAGTTTGTGAACAATACACGGTTCAGTTTCTTAAATGCACACACACAGTAGAAAGTTTCATTATTTTCCTTAATAACATTTTAACCAGACTTTTTAAGGAAGAGGTAAGATAGAGTGTCAATCTCTTAAAAGCACTTCAAATAGAGGTTTTGTGTGACTCATCCATGCGCCCAAGCAGGCCAAGTGTAGTAACCATGCTCTGATACCATTTTGTAACATACCCATGATGGGGTGAAAAATAAAAAGAAAATTTGTGTTCTCCTTACAGGAACAAATCCTCTTTTCCTACAGTTCCTAATTTGAATTGTCGGGGAACCAACCCGACTTTCGGGTCAAGGATCTCTGATTCTGGAACCAAACAACTCTCTGAGACCTTGATGGTATCGTTCTGTAATTAAACGTAGACCCTTTCGAGTCCCTGGTGCAGGTCTAATTGTAGTCGCGACCTTCCCCTTTTCGCTTCTGAAATCTTTGTGTTTGAGCGCTAGCCCCTTTTATGACAAGCCCCTCCACATGACCATTGATTTTGACCACGGGTCTAACCAAAAGGCACTTCGCAACTTCGGATATTCTTCTGTGAGTCACCCAACTCTCCCGACTTCTTGAATTCTAAACTAGAGCCAAGTGGGCACTAGATCCTTCCCCTATTCTCCACTGATGTGACCTCCAGCTATAACCTGGGGACCAACTCCCAAGTAATTCGAGACTTCACGCTTCACGAACTCGGAATTTAGTTCACCTCTTTTTCCAGAATTCTGATCTTCGAACTGCCACCAGTGTCAGATCAATATTCCATAGTCTTTTGTGATCCGACGGTCTTAATCTACTCTTTACAGCTGATCTGACGGCAGTTGTTTCTCCTCCCCCTAAGCTTGTGCTTTCTCCCAACTTGTAAGAATTTAAGTGTTTCAAAGGATCACCTTTGAAATAACTCCTGTGAACCCTGACATATTAGGGTCTCAATGGTGTTTTCCCTCCTAATATTTTGTCAATGGAGTTTGACTCCGCCCTGGCGCACACTTGTGCTCTGCGTGCAACTTGCATTGTTTCTCCCTGAGCTTTCAATTTACTCAATCTCTAAGGGACTCGACCCTTTTGCATCTTCCAAAGGACTTTCTGGTGCCCTCCTGGCACACTCTGTGCTCAACTTCTTGATCTTTTGAACTTGAGACAAGTTCGCCTCTTGGACCTCATCTATGTTTCTAAAAAGCACCTATCTCTTTTGATCTTGATCTCCTTGAAGATTTTGATTTCGCACACACTCCCTGCATTTCAGGGATCTCTTCAAACTTAGATCGRAGGTCAAYGTTGATCGACAGTTGATAGTAATTGCGGGGCCCCAACATGCGTGCTCTTTATCAGAGAGTTCGACCTCCGCAATCTGAAAAGTGCTCGCCCAACTTGGTCTAACYGGAATCGTTGATCTTCCAGCCCGACGAGATCAACGACATTGGTGAATTTTTGGCCGCGAAATGGCGCATCCACTACATTCACTTTCGCGCTCCACAACGATTCCCCACCCTCGATATCCATGCATAGATCGACGGTTCGCAGTGATTGTGGGGTTCAACCTCCGCAATCAGGGAAGTGCTCACTCGACTCTAGTCCAATCCTATTCGTTTATCCTCCATTCCTGATGATATCAATGACGTGGGTTGACTGCGGGCCGTGAAATAGAGGGTCCACTAATTTTCACCTTCGCACTCCGCAATGATTCCCAACTATAGATTCAATCGATTGGCTAGTGTTTAATTTGTTAACCCTAATGGGGGTTTAAATCGATCTGACTATTGGGATGGCCTTTCCTCCCATTAAACAGCTCGCCTCCATCACCTGTGTCTGATTATTAAGCCATCAATAGTTCTCATTACTCCGATAGTTCAGGTAACTTGACTATTGTGAAATTTGACCTCTCGGAGCTTCGAACTCCCGAGGTCCCGAAAATTTCAAGAGCTAACTCCTTTTTGCGCAGGGCTCCTAGACCTAGGTCACATGGACCTTCAAATGAATCTTGGGTTATTAACCCTACTCTTAGTTGGGTTTTTTGTTAAGGACTTGGGTTTGAGTTCAAAGTCTCTTAGACTACTGGTCTGAATAAAATGCCTTCCTAACTCGCAAAGATACAAGCTCTGAAACAGGGCAAGGTAACTCATGAGGTTACTGAAACGGTAGCAATACCAAGAATCTTGCTCCGACTCTGGGACTGTGATGTAATTCCCTGGGGAAATTGCTTTCGAGGAATTAAACTAGAGCATAAGGAACATCAAGAAGATGTAAAATTACTCAAGGGAACGAACTCATACTCTTAACTTAATCATTCAATACAGAAACCATTTATAGGCATATAAATACAAGCATGCATCCATTATTTCCAATTCAAAGCACAAGGCATAAAAACACTTATCGGAACCATAAGGTATGATTCGACTGCTGAGAGGGGTGATCGTTTCCACCCAACCATAGGCTCAATCACTCCCAATGGATTTATCATGGGCCACCCCCGAGCTTAGACCATGATGCTTTGAGATTCAAATCTCTTACTTCCAGCTCAACGGAAGTTAGCGATGAAGGTTACTCTCCTTCTCCCAATACAGAAATAGATAAGGACGAAGGTTACTCTCCTTCTCCTAGCTCAGCCTCTATTCTCTATGATCATAACTCATTTTTCTCTTTCAATCCTTCCTCAGACCTGAGAGATTCTACTCTCATCTCTGCACTCTTCGTTGATCCCCTCTCCCCACCACATTTCCTTTCTTTCCTTTCTAAGAAAGATTGTGTGTGGCTCGAATACCTAGTCCATGGTCAGGTCTGGAATCCTTATAGATGGGTGATCTTCCCCATCCCCTCATTAACTCTTGAGGAGGTCTTCCCACCTACCAACCTGAATTTAATTCATTCCTGGTCAAAGGGTTGTTCTAATATTCAGCAAATAAATCCAGAATGGTACTAGTTCGGTGGGGGTTAACACAACCATTATGGGTCCCCTCCACCACATTTTCATTAGAAATCGTGGTCTCTCTTAGCACATCCCCTTCCAAGAAGTCATGAAACACGTATCCATTTTCTACTAAAATAACATAATTTAGATTCATCGACCTTTTATACAAAGGTCCATCAAATCAAACACTCCACCTTTGAGTTTTCCATAGTTCCCTGGCCAATATAGTTATATTTATAGACTGGGGGAAACAGGGTGTTACACATATACAAATTGAATAAGTAGTTCTTGAAACACTAAAGAAAGATACAAAAAACTAGAAATGCAGACTGAAAAACGAGGGATGAATCGTCAGAAGTACAAAATATGCCCCACAAAAATCTAATCTCAAAATTTTATATTCATGTTCTTCTTTTTTATGGCCAATAATAGAAGAATCATGTTCTTTCTCAGCTAAAAACTATCAATCCCCTTGGAATGATTTCATTTCTTTATTTTATGCTTCTTCCCCCTACAACTAATTCTTGATTCTTGATAAGAGCCCTTTCAAAAAATATGCATAAGTGGATGATAGAATATAGCTTGGATTTGCACCATTATCTCCCTTCTTTTGGCTAGGAATATAGGAGGACATGTTCCCACCTTTTTCACCTTTGTAAATACTCTTTCTTTTGTTGGTATTTGGGATAGGTTCATGTTGTGTAATGATAGGACTTTTCCTTCACAACCTTGCTATCCTTGTCTATTTATTTTAGATGGGATGACTAAACTCAACCATTTACCTATAATCTACATATGACTTTGGACATAAGACAAAGGAAAATAGAGTTTGTAACACACCTGACCCCCTAAACCTTACTTAGGTTTGTGGAATGTCAACTTTCCTCTTCTTCTCAAGACATGTTATCAGATTCACCAGTTGTTTAAGTGAGGACTTCTCTTGTCACAATTTAAAATAAGTTGACTCTTTTTAATTCTCAAAGAAGTTTATCCACTAATTTAATGAAGTAACCAGCACCTAAACACCCTCAATCAGATGGTCAGGTTACTTCTTTGTTCTCATATTAGTGATCTGTGGCGATCTAGACTCACTCCCATCGAGTGCCTAACCATCTAGGTCAATTCCCCTTCCAATGGTGCTATCCAGACAGATCATCCTATGAAATATAACGATCCTCAGAACCAGGGTTTCAATGGCTATGATTTACGTTAGATTCCCCATCCACTCAATGGTTACTCTCCACTCAATCATCCATTCCACATTCTAACAAATGGGACCCGTAGAATCTATAGCTGAGATTAAATCTCGCCCATATACCAATCAACGGTCCTCCTTCGTTCTTAGAGCTCCTCCCCCTTAGAGCATCTCCATTTTGGCTCCTCGAAATAATATGAGTAGCTCACTCTAACCACACCCTCTCTGGTGGATCAAACAATCCTTGTTCATATGATCCTACAATCACTATGACCTCCAGGGTTAAGGCATGTTTCTTATCAGGGTTTTTAAATCATCCACCTCATACTAGTTTTTTTCGAAACTAAAAGCTAGGATCTTGTGGTATAGCTCATGGTAGATCTACGGTCCTCGGAGTTCCTATCATCATACTCTTGTTTCAGTCCTCCTTTCGGACCTCTGACAACCACTCCTCCAATTATCTCCTTACTGGATCCAATGGTCCAGAATTCTCCAGAGCCACTCTCTAATAGATCAATGGTCCTCGTCGATTCGGGACTCTCCCCATCAAAGCTCAAATATGAACTCACTTTAGTTGCTCCAAAGGTAGTATCATATAACTAATGGCTTGGAGTTTATCACCTTATCGAATCAACAGCTTTGAACCTACCCAACTTAAAGTGTTTGTTTCCTTCAGGTTAGTAGTCTGATTTCAGACTTAAACCTTTCATGGTTTCTCCTCTAGCCATTTTCTAAGATTCTACCAAAATTATAAGGGCTTTGGGATTCAAAATTTAAACTAGTTAATGCCTTCCCTTAGGAAATTGGATGAAGAATTGCATGTCCTGCAAGATTTCCACCTAAAATAGGTGACTCTTCATAGAGACTAAGGCTCTCAACCCCTTACCAAGACTTTCCAAATACCAGGGTACTAATGTATCCTTCTAATCTAGGTGGATATCGGTGGCCACCCACCTCTTCCAACTGGCTCACATTCATTTTTCATCTTGGCAGTTTTGTTTCTAGATTTTCAGGTCCTAAACTTCTGGGGCCGTTTTGAGGCCCTAAACACCGTTTTTTGGGCTTGCCACAGTCATATTGTATATTGAGTCAAAGGGTGATGACATAAAGTTTAGTCCTCGAATAGACCTTTCCAACTAGCTATCGTGCACCTA
Organism: Picea sitchensis; assembly: GCA_010110895.2. Classification (NCBI taxonomy): domain Eukaryota; kingdom Viridiplantae; phylum Streptophyta; class Pinopsida; order Pinales; family Pinaceae; genus Picea; species Picea sitchensis. The sequence continues at coordinate 51,288 of SNQJ01S0114119.1, read as the reverse complement.
AAACGAAGGTCGTATGCAAATGTTATGACCTCGGGAAGTTGATGTACCAACTTACCCCATCGGGGCCCACATGACTTTTGACACTTCATCTCCTAGGGTTAGGTTTTTGGATGTCTATGGTTTTCTGATTACTTTTTGATGTTAAAAATTCCTAGAGGCCTCATTGTAATGGGCTCATATGAATTTGTGTAGCCACCACATCTCTTCTGATAGATTAACTACCACCATTCGAACAAGATTGTTTCATTTTGCATTTTACAGTTTCAACAGATTTCTTTATTGAATAGAAGTTAAGTTTTACTATATCTGTGTTCATTTTATAGTCGTGTTTTTCATTTTGTTCCGCTCATAAATCTGTATCATTGGTATCAGAGCGGTTTTCTCTTCATTCATTTCTCTGTGCATGTCCCCAACAAGGTCAGGGTATAAGTAGTTGGGACTCGAACTAGTTGAGATTTTACAAGATCGGCCTCGTCGAACCCGACAGTAGGCCATGGGGGAAGAAAAGAGAGACGATGGCGCAGGAGATCCCTTTAAATTTTTTCTCGAGGAAGCCCTCAGATGACAAAGGAACAATATGATGGATAAATTTGCACAAATCCTTCGACAAATTCCAACAGGCGATGCATCTTCCTCGAGTGGAGGCGCTACCCCCTTTAAGGTACAGATCAATTTTAATATTCCTATATTTGAAGGTAAAATATATATTAATGTTGTAGACAAATGTTTAAACCTTATAGAAGGGTATTTTTATGTCCATAACTTTTCCGATAGAGAAACTATTACATGTGTGCTCCTTAAAGTCGTCCCCCATGTCAAATATTGGTGGGAGACTTTTTGTGAGTAAAAGGAAATAGAGGGATCTACATTATTTATAGTCTCACCCACTTGGGGTTATTTTAGGGATGTTATTAAGGAACAATACTACCCTGTTGGAAGTTATGGTGACTTATATACAAGATGGACCACACTGCGGCAGGAAAGGGACCAAACAGTGCTAGAGTTCACCAATGTCTTCCATACCTTGCGCACCAAGTTGGGTATCAAATGATATGAGTGACATATGGTGATCAAGTACCGCAGGGTTCTACATAGATACATCCAGACATAAATGGAATTTTCGGACATCTCATCCTTGGTCGTGGCCTGTCGATATGATGTCAAAATCAAGCAGAATATTAAAAAAAATACACAGCAGTTTGGGTCTACAAGCCCCTCACAGAAAAAGCAGGGCAAAGGAGGCCCCAACCCATAGAACAAAGGGAAAATTAAGGATGGATAGCCTCAGGAAAACTAGTCTAAATTGAAAACAAGAAATGGAAATGGGAAGACAAAGAAAGACACCAGGAAGTGGTGCGATTTCCATAAGATCCCCTGGCATAACACCACTAAATTCCGTTGAAAGCAGTCATTAGTGGTTGAGGTAAAAGCCTCTGAATCAGATGCAGGATCCGACTTTGATTCAGAACTAGAAAAAGGGTGATGGGTCATTAACGTAGAACCCAGTGCCACCATTGCCACCACCAAGGTCCATCCTGGTGAACCAGATGAAACAGAGGAAGGAGAGAACATCTTTCATTCACAGATGTGGATGAATGGTACTCCACTGCACTTCATCGTTGATAGAAGTAGCTAGAAGAACATCATCTCAGTAGAGGTCGTAAATCGATTATCTCTACCGACATCACTACACCCCTAGTTGTACACCATAAGATGGCTCCTCCAAGGGAGAGATCTTCACGTCATCCAATAATATCACCTACCCTATTGCATCAAGCCCTTTAAAGATGAGGTATTATGTGATGTCACCCCCCTTGAATTCTGTGATGTTCCTTTGGGACAACCTTATTTATGGAAATGTCATGTTGTATGTGAATCTAGACATCGTAGTGTTATTATTACTTTGGACAGGAAATTGTACAGGATACCCGAGGTAGTCCCACCTACTGCTATTTCATTGATCTCTTCCAAGCAATGCAGGAAGGTCATCTCTTAGACTGGGAAGTTTTTATTCTTTGTGGTTCGCGCTCAAACTGAGCGGAAGGTTGCAGCCACATCCATGGCCTCCATGATAGGACTCTCCATGTGGAAGAATCAACTGGATAAGGTTGTGTAAGAATACAAAGACATCTTCTCCTCACCCACTAGGGTACCTCTGCACTTCCAGGTCAAGCACTCAATCAATTTGAACCCTGGTGCATCGCTACCCAATGGGACATTCTATCACTGCTCTCTATCGGAAAATGAGGAAATCAAGCACCAGATCCAAGAGTTGCTCGAAAAGGGGCACATCTGACCAAGTTCGTCACCTTGTGGCAGCCCAATCGTATTGGTGTAGAAGAAATATGGGACCTAGCGAATCTGCATTGATTATCGAGCTCTAAAAAAAATAGCAGTGAGGAACCGGTACCCCAATTCCTCGAATTAAAAATCTCCTTGACCAGCTAAAGGGGGAAAAATAATTTAGTAAGATTGATCTGAAGTCTGACTACCATGAGGTCTCAATAGAGAAGACCGATGTATGGAAGACTACCTTCAAGTCCAAAGAAGGTTTTTCTGAATGGTCGGTCATGTCCTTTGGCTTGAAAAATGACCAAACAACTTTCATGAGGATGATGGAAGATATCTTGCAGCCTATCACCAATTATTTTGTGGTGTTGTACTTGGATGACATCCTCATCTTCAACAAGAGTTGGGCATAACACTTGCAGCATATTCAACAGGTTCTGCACACTCTGTGGTAGCACAAGCTATATAAAAATTTGGAAAAATGATCATTCGGCATGAACAAGGTCGAGTACCAAGGATACATTGTTTATGAGCATGGGGTGCATGTTGATCCAACCAAGATCCTGGCCATTTGTGACTGGCCAGCTCTGACCACACCCACTGAGCTTCGGATCTTCTTGGGCCTTTCCAATTTCTATTGCAAGTTCATGTTAGTATTCTCCCACATTGCATGGGCCCTTATCCAAGTGACGAGAAGTGCTGGCAAGGAAAATTTTGTGTGGGGCCATTCACAACAAAAATAATTTGATGATTTGAAGTTGCGCTTGTGCACAGCCCCGGTGCTCTCATTACCCGACCTGCAACATCCTTTTGAGATTGAGACAGATGCTTTAGACTATTTTGTGGGCATAGTTCTCACTCAGCATGGACATCTCGTGACCTATCATAGTAAGACACTATCAGATATCGTCTGTAAGTACCCCACTTATGAAAAAGAAATGTAATCCATTGTACAAGTCTACTGTTAGTGGAGGCATTACATTCTCGGGAAGGAGACAGTCATCCACACTGATCATAAACCTTTGTAGTTCATGCAGACATGATAAATTGTAGAATGACCATCATCAGAAGTGGTTTGCATACTTACAGCAATTCCATATTAACATCAAGTATAATTTAGGGAGCACCAACCGCGTCTTTGACTTCCTCATTCGACCTCCAGTTGTAGCACTAACCACAGTGCTACACTCCTGCGGTAATGAGACCTCTGAATGGCCCCAACTCTATGAGAAAGATCCTGACTTCGCCACTACATATCATATGTTGGGCACAAACATAGTTTTCGTTGATTTCCATCTTCAGGATGGGTTGTTGTGCCATCTGGTCCATCTCTGCATCCCATCAAGTGAGTGAGCGAAGTTGATTTGGGAAGCTCACTACAGTCGAGTGGTAGGACACTTCGGCATATAAAAGATAGTGGTAGTGTTTCAACAACATTTTTATTGGTCGAAGATTCAACAGGATGTCAGCAAGTATATCAGGTCCGACACGAGCTATGCCATTGCCATACTAGAAATTAAGAAAAAAGGCATGTACACCCCTATTCCTACTCCTGAAATGCCCTGGGAATCCATATCTATGGACTACATGTTGGTACTTCCTTCAACCAAGAAAGGAAATGATTGTGTTTTCATGGTTTTTGATCTTTTTTCCAAGATGGATATTATGGTCGCTTGCAAGAAGAGAATCACTGCAAAGGCCACTTCCAAGCTCTTCTTCGAATGAGTGTGGGTACATTTTGGGATACCACAAACCATCACCTCATATTGGGATAGTTGGTTCCTCGACACATTGTGTTCGAGCCTTTGATCACATCTGGACACCAAGCTCACCAAATACACGGCCGTCCACCCCCAAACCGAGGTCGTCAACAAGATGATCGTGCATATCTTGCACATGTACAATTCCAAGCATCTACACACATGGGATGAGATTTTTTCATATGTTTAGAATAGTTACAATAGATCCATACATAGTTCAATCAGCCACATCCCCTTTCATGTGGGGTTGGGATTTCAACCATTGGGTCCCATGGATGTTGCACTACCCCTTGTGTCCACATAGGAAGAATCATCCCATGCTCAAACTGAAGCCAGCAAAGCCACTTGGTTCATTGAACGAATCCAACACATCTACCAATAGGTTTAGGATATTTTGTAGAAGTCAAATGCCAAGTACAAGCATCACCATGGTCAACACCAGGTGCCACACAAGTTTCAGGTGGGAGATAAAGTTTGGTTGCACTTGTAAAAATAATGCCTTATAGGACCCCATTGGAATATTTGGTCGCTCCACTATGGACCTTAAACCATCACCAAGGATGAGGGTGATAATTCTTTTGAGCTCAACTTTCACCCCTTCCATGGCATGTACCCTTCGTTTAATGTGGACCTCCTTCAGTCATACTTTCCACCCTTATTGGACACCTCAGAGATAGCATAACAGTTGACACCAACAAAGATCAACCATGAATTCATGGAATATGCATCCACTAATAATATCATGGACACACAGGTTAAGGGCACTCGCCAGCATAAGCTTCATCTTTATCGTGTTGTCAAAGTGGGGCAGCTCCTGTACCAAGGCAAGTGGCTCACCCGAGGCCAAATTAAATAGAAATTTCCTCATATTATGGGGGAACTCAATGCAATGGAGACCATTGCTTCCTAAGGAGGGATGATTGATCCAGGAGGATATCGGTGGCCACCCACCTCTTTCAACTAGCTCACAATCATTTTTCATCTTGGTAGTTTGTTTCTATCTTTTCAAGTCCTAAACTTTCAGGGTCGTTTTGAGCCCCTAAACAACATTTTTTGGGCCCACCATAGTCACATTGTAGATGAAGTCAAAGTGTGATAGCATAATGTATATTCCTTGGATAGACCTCTCCAATGGGCTATCGTGCGCCTAAAAAGGAGATTGTATGAAAACATTACAACCCCGGGAAGTTGATGTACCAAATTACCCCATCAAGGCCCACATTACTTTTGACACTTCATCTCCTAGGGTTAGGTTTTTGGATGTCTAGGGTTTTTTGATTACTTATTGATGCTAAAAAGGCCTAGAGGTCTCATTGTAATGGGATCAGATGAATTCGCGTAGCCGCCACATCTCTTCTGAAAGATTAGCTACCACCATTCAAGCAAGATTGTTTCATTCTGCATTTTACAGTTTCAACGGATTTCTTTATTGAATAGAAGTTAAGTTGTATTGTATCTTTGTTATTGTTCTTTATATATCTTTGTTAATGTTATAGATCTATTTTTCATTTTTTTTCTACTCATAAATCCGAATCACCTTCCGAGAGAAATTTGTGTCCATATCTTGCAAACTTTCCTCTTAATTTGCAATATTTTCAAGGACACAGACCATCCCGACTTGAATTAACTTCATGAGTTAATAAGTTTATACAATGAGGGTAAATAAGCACATTCCATTTTGCACAAAAGTTAAATTCATCGTTTACATGCATTTATATTTTCCCATTAAACCAAGATCACACATTTACATCATTACTATGCATCAAACAAGACAAGTTAGACACTTATCTATTTAGGGAATATATCAAAATCCGACTATATGAGAGAGGATGTCTTTCCTCCCAACCTTAGGCCATATTGAAGAGTTCCTTCCTAAATTACACCACCCCCATTCCAAGCCATGATATCACAAGGGAATGATTCAGCTAGTCTTCAAGTTCAAATGATCTAGGAAGGTTACTCTCCTTCCTCTTTTGACAACAACTGAAGTTTCCCCCTTCCCATTGAGCTTAGGGATTCCACATGTTTATCAAGTAGTTTATCAACTGTATTTCCTTTGTACGGGGGATTCCATTCTTTTCTATATAGTCCCTTGGTGACCTCCCATTACCAATGTCGGTTTATGTCCAGTAAGTACCAAGTTGAATCCAGGTCTTCTCTATTTCGGGGATATCATCATTAAGTTGAATGAGCTTCCTATTATCTTCAAGGAAATATCTCCACTTTCTTCTTCTCTTCAATCTATGCCAATGAAAGTCTCTGTTCACTACACCTTTATCCTGTGAACTCATTGCTCGCTCATTCTTCCTCCGAGTATTCTCTTCTATGCTTTGTGTTATTTATTCTCCCTCTCGGTGACTATTTTTCATCTCATCTCTCGCATGTCTGTATTTTTCCTCTTGGTGATGTTTTTCACCTTTGGTCTCCTCTGCTTCCAATCCTTAAGAATCTCGTGGATTCTGTTAGAAGTGACCTCCAATCAGGGATCTGAATTTTTAAGGGGAAATACAAGGGGTGTACTTCTGTCAGGTTTTTAGTTGACCCTTGTCTCTTCAAGAAATTAGATTTGTCAACAGTATTACTTCCTCAACCACCAATCCTATCTTCCATAACTGGTCACGTGGCTCCATGCAAGTTCAAGTACGTTGGTAGGTGTGCATTTATTTTTTTCAATATAGGTTAGCTTGCTAAGAAAGATTCCTATTTTCTTCATTAAGACATCTCATATCCACCTCACCAATCCACTTCATCAGTCCACTTCATCAATTCCACATGTGTTATCATGGCCAACACTTTCAAGGCTTTTCCCTCTCAGTCGGCTACCTAGTTTTTTCATTAATCAAAACATAATTTCATGCTTCATAACCACATCATATGAAGTATTAAGAATAATTACAGTCATGGGGGAAAATAGGGTGTTACAGAGGCTAACTTTGATATAAGTCATTAACAACAATTAACAATTTAAAATCAAGAAGTAACTTCTCATAAATATGTTGTCCCTTTATTGATGATGTCATATCTTGAAATCTTTCTAAATTTTTCCTTTGATTGAAGAGATCTTCACAATAAATTTTCTCACTATACAATTGTTTTTCTTTTGTCCATGGGGGTGGCAAACCAAGCTTATATAAATGGTTGAATTGTTCTTGAATTTTTTGTCATTCTGATAAATAACATTACATTTACTCTAAGCTATTTGGATTACCATATTTTTGTATGCAATCTTTTTGCATTCATTATCACTATAGTTTTATCTGTTATTCCGAGAAGGGATAAGTTAGATTGAGATTTATTATTTAATAATTTAATTACTTCATCTGCTAATTGCACATTTTCTCCCATTTTTGGCGAAAGTTTGTTTATTTGAAGTTGAACATTCTACTTAAGAGTTCCATTTCGCTACAACATATTAAAATGAAGTCTGAAAGAATTCTTTACAGTCATAATATGATCCCGGATGATTTTTTTTGCACTAATCAAATATTTATTTCCATACATTTGTTTTATAGCTTCCTCCAAAGACTTCTTAGCTTCTCAATTGTCTGGTTTTCTTCCTTCAACAATTCATCTTTACCAAATAATTGTTCCTTGTATTTTCTTATCATAACCTCTCTCCCCCTAATTTTGATCTTAACTTACTCATTTAATTTTCTTTAGATTTCATTCTTTCTTCCAGAGTCATCAATCTACTAGAGAGTTCTAGGATTTATCCTTGGCAACAGCACCAATTTCTCATCATCCTTGTCTAGGTTGCTTGTGTTAACTGGTGGTTTAGAGAATTTCTAAATCATTTCATAATTTTCAGCAATTACAACATCTTTTTCACCTTTTAACTTATCAATTGTAAGAACTAGGTGAAAATGTTGATCTCTCAATATGGTAAGATCATTAGTTAATTTATCGTTCTCCTCTTTAATTGCCATCAATTCCTTTGTTTTCATAGGCTCTATAACAAGTATATTCAATTTTGATTTGATAACTGTAATTTTAGAAGCTTAATCCTTAACCAATGCCTTTACCACTTCTACATCATTCTACTCTAATCCCAATGCTATCACTTTATTTTCTAAATCCGTCATTTTAACCATTCTAATTGTTTTCACAACTTTTCCTTGCTTAAGATTATTGTTGAGTTTAGATACCATCTTATGAAGTTTATTTATATCCATTGTGTTCACAACTTTTCCTTGCTTAAGATGATTGTTGAGTTTAGATACCATCTTATGAAGTTTATTTATATTCATTGTAGCTTCAACAAGATCTCTAGATACCATATCTCTATTTTTCTTATGCCATTCAATGTTTTCAATCACATGCATCTTATTTAAATCAAAATTCAATATGGTAGCATCATAGTCTTGCATCTCAATTTCTCCTCGTTTCTCTTCGCCTTTGGATAAATCACACCCATATCAAAAGTATTTTTCTTATAATTCACTGAAGTGAGTAATCCAAGTACTACTATCCCCTTCTCTAAAGTTTAAATATATAGCTCCTTCCTTAATTGATTGGAATATTTTTTAATACTATCCATTTTAGAAAATAAAGTTGATTTGAAACCTTCTACATATTCTTCTTTCTTAGTCTGAGATTTTCCTTCCCCATCCAAAATAGATTTACACAATCAAATCACAGTTCATCATTCATAGAGTTCATAGTTTTTCTTTCATAATTTCAGTGCTTCCTAGATTCCATAGTTTTTCCTCCCTCCCAAAACCATAATCCTTTTTCCCCAAAACTAGTATCCCCTTTACCTATCAAAAATCCCCCTTTTATTTCCTTCTCCACTTCCTTCCTAGCCTCCCTACTCCCTCAGGAATGTCAACTAATAATAAAATAACGATTCCTAATAGCCAACTAAGATTTCCTCCCGATGTGTTATCTACTCCATTTCATCCAATTTAAGTTGGGGTAGGTAAATTTATGTTGGTTGATTTAATATATGACATGATATCTAATTTTAATAAATGCAATTCAAATCACACCATACTCTGAATTTAATTTGAATCAACATAGATTTTCCCATACCAAAATAATATATTAAATCTCGAATTAAATCAATAATTTAATAAATAACATTAAATCTAAATAAATCAATTAATTTAATAAATAATATTAAATCTAAATAATAAATTAATTTAATAAATAACATTAAATATAAATGAAGAAATTAATTTAATAAATAGCATTAAATTAATTTAAAAAATATCATTCATATTAGTATCCATGCACCAAAATCCTTCATTTAAAACTTTCATACTAGATGTAAATCACACAACATTCATCATTAATCACATAAACATCGACTATTCATAATATTCACATACAGGTAGATCCACATGTCCATATACTAAAGTTTCATTATTCTAACAGTGTTCCACAGAGAATAAGAAAAAAAATACAAATAGGCCATGGTGCAATTTAGTTGCCTAAGTCAAAAAGGGGTGTTACATACACCCACCCTTCGAGAAACTCCATCCCAAAGTTATGGTCAAAATTTGTGGAATAATTTTATTTTATTTTTTTTCCTCATGCTCTCGCTCGCGTTAGGGCTGCAGGTCGCTTCAGCGTTCCCCTGAGGCCTCTGCGCCCTCCCGATCGAACTGCAGCGCCCTCTCAGATCATGGAAGCTCCCGGGGACCCCGATCTTCCCCCAGAAGTTCTCGCTTTCAGATCCATGGTAGCAGCTGGTCCTAAGTGTCTGCCCACAGCGACCCAACAAAAGTTTGTAAGGAAAATGGAATCAATCCCCACGGTGGCCCTACCGGAAGAAGAAACTTGTAAAGCGGCTTTGAACCTGGCCGAGAGAGGTCTCATAGGTCAGTTTACAGGCCTCTGGCCTTCTCCCAAATCGGTGGAAGAGTGGACTCAAAGGAACTGGAAGCCACTGATCAAAGAGGAAGTCAAAAGCTACTTCGTATGAAAGGGTTTCTTTGTGTTCGTCTTCGAGAACCCGGACGACAGAGGAGTAATATTCAGAAATGGGCCATACTTTATGGGACCTCAAGGTATTTATCTAAACAAATGGACTCCCGATTTTGACCCCACCCAAGACGTTCCCTCTGCTGTTCCGGTTTGGGTCAGGCTCATCATCTACCTCTCCACTGTTGGAATCAAAAATCCCTCCAGATCATTGGTAACGCGTTGGGAAAATACATAGACCATGCTGCAAGAAAGGATCAGTACTCTTGCGCTCGTATCTGTGTAGAAGTGGATTTAGAAGAGGGGCTTCCGGAAGCAATCAATCTCACCGTAGTGGGGTGAACGCATGTCCAAGAATTGGATTACGAACAACTACCTTTTAAATGCAGACATTGTCACGGGCACGGGCACTTTGCAAAGCATTGCAAGAAGAAATCCGAGGAACAAGTAGACAAACAAAATGGGGAACAATGGACCCTAGTTCAGAAAAATGCAAACACAAAAAAAGGCAAAGGTAAAGGCCACATGATCGGAGGTCCCAGTAGCTTCAGAAACGGCCAAGAAACTGACGTAACTCCAAATGGGACAGAAAGTGCTCAGACCAATCAAGCAAAACTAACAAAGGAGAATGAGGAACATGCAGACGCACCACCTTCAAACAAAGAGGGAGGGGAAGTAAAACAGATTGAATTCAATCAAGGTAGCCCCTCCAACCCTTCATACGCAAAAATCGCTAAGAAAAAACCACATGAAATCTCAGGTTCTTCAGAGGATGAAACCTTTGAGCGTCCTTCGAAAAAGGCATGAAGGAAATCCCGTAAAGAAAAGAGGGAGGAGGAGGCAGAGAGGTACAAAACACAAGGAAGTTAGGCTATAATAGAAATGTCAATTGGGTGAAATAGTAGACCAAGGCCTTCCAAGGGAGGTCCCAATCCCCCCCCCCCCTCAAGTAAATAATGAAACTCGTCTCTTGGAACTGTAGAGGACTGGGGAATCCCTCCAAAATAGAAGCAGTCAAGGACCTTTTGAAAGCAAATCCCTCAGATATTCTCATGCTCCAGGAGACCAAAATAGAAGGGAAAGCCCTTCTAGAGATCAGTAGATCAAAGTGGAACAAAAGATCAGGCAAAGCAGTCAGTTCAAGGGGGACCTCCGGAGGGCTGGCAACACTTTGGACCGAAGACATATTTCACCTGAACAAGCATTACGAAACCCATCATTGGATCTTCACGGAACTGAAGCACAATGCAATTAAGTTGTCTATCTCTCTTTTCAATCTTTATGTACCTGTATCCTACGCTGAAAAACGAGAATGTCGAAACTCTCTCTCGGCCTATTTAGAGGAGAACTCTCCCAGCAATATCATCATAGTTAGGGATCTTAACATTGTAAGGAAAACAAAAGAGAAGAGGGGAGGATATAACAACAGAGACCCCATGTTGGTCAAGGTAGAGGAGATCACACAGTCTTGGGATCTTTTAGACTTTAACCTTGTTCAAGGCATGTATACTTGGACCAATAACAGGGTGGGACCTGACCATATTTCTGCTCGTTTAGACCGATTTCTGGTGCAAAGCTCCATAATGATGAGCAAAAATATCATCATCACCAAAATTCTGCCTAAACTTACCTCTGACCATAAGCCAATACAGCTGCTCCTGGAAGAAGAAGAAGATCTGGGCCCTATTCCGTTCCGATTCAACCCTTTATGGATTGAGAGAGATGGTTTTTTAGAGATAGTTAAAGCAGCTTGGGCCAATCCCGTCTCTGGATCTTCAAGATATGTTTAGGAGAAAAAGTTGAAAGCCACCAAACAAGCATTGAAGGACTGGATAAATAAACCAGCCCCTACCCCTACTGATCAAAGAAGAGAAGCAATGCAATCACTACAAACCCTACAAACAGTCATGGAAAGCAAAGAGATTACAACAGAGTTGCTGGAAAAAGAAATAAAAGTGCAACGAATCACATATAAATATTTCCGAAGGGAGGAAGAATACTTGAGACTTAAATCTAGAAGTCTCTGGCTAAAGGCTGGGGACAAGAACACCTCCAACTTTCATCGGCAATATAGAGCGAGACTGTCCAGGAATCACATAGTAGAAATAAAAACAGTGGATGGCCAAGTCTGCAAAGGTTTCAACCAAGTCAAAGCGACCGCAGAATCCCATTTCATGAATTTATACAGGGAAGATACTCAAAGTTATGATGAGGAAGCCGCTGACCTTCTCTCCAATATCCCTTCCCACATCAGTCCAGAAGACAATGAATTACTCTGTCGACCAACTACTGAGGAAGAAATCGTCAACGTAATCTGGTCCATGGAGGCAGATAAGGCACATGGGCCTGATGGATTCACAATCCACTTTTACAAATATTGCTGGCACATTATCAAGGATGACCTCCATTAAATGATAAGTGGGTGCATGAAAAAAGCGAAGGTTGGTGGAGGAACCAACTCCACATACCTAGCATTAATCCCTAAAGACTCCAACCCTGAAACATTTGCAAGATTCAGGCCCATTTCGTTGTGTAATGCATCCTATAAGATCCTGGCTAAACTATTAGCAAACCGGATCAAGCCATTGCTAAAAAGACTGATATCCAGTTCTCAAGGCGGATTTGTCGAGGGCAGGCATATACTGGATAACGTAATTCAAGTTCAGGAGACTATACACACAAGCATACAGCGGAACGAGAAAGGAATGGTGATAAAATTAGATATGGCGAATGCGTTTGACAGATTCAATCGCTCGTTCCTGTGCAAGATTCCCCACTCTTTCGGCTTCTCATCGCAACTTCGTTCAGATTATTAAAGCCTGCATTGACAAACCATGGGTCGCCCCTTTAGTCAACGGTCGTCCAACCAATTTTTTCCAAGCACAGAGAGGCATCAGGCAGGGATGCCCTCTCTCCCCCTTCCTGTACATAATAATGGCAGACTCCCTCAGTCGAAAGCTTATAGCAGAAAGGATAGTTGGCAACATACCGGGCCTCAAATCGTCCAATGGAGCAGAGCCTCTAAACCACATGCTTTTTGCAGACGACTCCCTTCTTCTCGGGGGAGCCTCCATCAGAATAGCCAAAGCCTTCGAATTGGTCCTCAGAAATTATTGCAGAAGCTCGGGAGCTCTAGTAAATGAGAGCAAAAGTGAATTTTTCAGTTGGAATTTAAGCCAACCCGAACTCACAGGTATCACTGCCATACTCGGGTTCAAAGGCCACGCAAATTGGGACAGGATCAAATATCTTGGACTTCCTATCATCGTTGGTGGCAATAAAAGAGCGCTATGGAGCGACCTCATATCTAAAATAAAAACCAAGATCGTTGTGTGGAGAGGCTACTGGTTGACCAAGGGAGGCAAAGTCACACTAATTAAATCCGTGTTGTCTGCACTTCCTATATATCAGGCAGCTTTCCTCCTAGCACCCCGATCCGTGACGGAGCAGATCTCCAAGCTCCTCAGAGATTTCTTGTGGTAGGGAGGGAAGGGAAATGAGAATAAAATCCATCTGGTGAACTGGGACGTGGTTAAAAAACCCATGGCAAAGGGCGGATTGCAAATCAGGGACCCCACAATTGCTAATCTAGCGTTAGGAGGAAAGATACTATGGAAGATGATTCATGAACCCGCGCATCCGGTGAGTGCTACTCTGCGAGCTAAATACGGGGTCAATAACTCTCTTAGCAACCTCCAAAGTGATATCTCAGCAAATTGTACGCATGTGTGGAAATTGTGTTGTAAAAGTAGCAAGTTTTTCAAAAACTCGGTCTACAGAATCCCTGGCAACGGCAAATGCACGCACTTCTGGATGGATAGCATCATGGGGAGAGAAACTTTGGCCGAAAACGCTGACATAGCAGATCTCAGGGACTGGATGGAGAGAGAAGGAGTAAGCATCCTTTATGATCTCTCGAAATGGGATCAGCGTGGAGACTGGGCAGGATGGGATTTCCACGGAGTCCCAACTAGATTATCTCTGCAACAATCCATGTTCAAAGATCTGTTGGAGGACGCCACCCCTGTCAACAGATCCATGAAAGACAGATGGGGATGGGGCCATACAGGTGTATACACCACAACGGGAGGATATAGAACATTGCAGGAATCAAGAAACAGTAGCCAAACTCTGGCCTTCTGGAAAAGCGTCTAGCATCCTCTAGCCATACCAAAAGTGAACTTCTTCTTCTGGAACCTGGCGCACAATAAACTTCTTACAGGAGATAATTTGGAGAAAAGGAACATAGTGGGGCCACACAGATGCGTGTTATGCTGCAATAATTTCGAAACATATCAGCACCTTTTCATGGACTGCACTTTTGCCAAATATATTTGGGGCCTCTTTCTTCAGGATTTTCAGATTTCTATTCCTCCTCATAATTCTGTTGCGGAACTATTCGCCTCTTGGAGTCTTATCTACCCACAGCGAATTCCCTCTAAATCTTTCTGGAGGAAAATTTGGACAGTGATACCCAAATATGTTTGTTGGTAGCTTTGGTTGACACGCAATCAGTTGATATTTAAAGAAGAGCGGCATTCTCCATTGCAAGTAGCTGCAAAATCTCAATCCTTCCTTTTGGAAGCAGCCCAACAACAGTATGTTAAAGAGGCCCCTTCGTTACTTCCCGAGGAAAAGTGGTGGCTAAGTCCTCTTGTTCCATTTCCGAGCAAGCAACTCCTTTCCCCAAAAACAGTCAATCAGGAATGGCGAATAAGAGATGATGACGACAAATTCCAGTCATGGTGGAGGTCTAAAAATATAACCACAATTTTCTTTGATGGGGCATCCAAAGGAAACCCTGGTGCAGCCGGCGCTGGGGGGGTCATCTACTCCCCGTATGGGTCTACAAAAGATTGTTTCTACTGGGTATTAGGTCAGAAATCCAACAATCAAGCTGAGATGCTAGGGCTTACCAAAGCTTGCCTTATTGCCAGAGAAAAAGGAGTCAAAGACCTCCAAGATTTTGGAGACTCAGAGATAATAATAAAAAACTTAAACACGGAGGCACGGTTCAGCAATGCTAGTCTAAACAAAGTCTTGGAAATATTGAAGAGAGTCCTTCTAGACTTCAACTCGTGCAAGTTTTACCATATTTTAAGAAAGTCAAACAGTGAAGCTGATCAGATGGCTAACAAAGGCAGCACACTCATGAAAGGATTGTTAATTGTAAACAATGAAAGTTACGTTCAAATTCACTGAAAATGTTGTAAATCAAAATCAGCATGAATACTACATTGTAATAGGGGTCGCCTCGGCAAAGACCCATTTTCTCTCCATAAAAATAAATCCTATATCTGTTTCAGTTAAAAAAAAAATTGTGGAATAATCTTGATGCATGGCCTTTGATCCTCCCTAGTAGAAGATCATGAGCTATACTAGTCCCAATGGACCTTATAACGGGTTGTTTAATTACCTTTCTAATTTATAGAAAAAGTGGATAAATAGATGTACATTATTTTTGTCAACCCAAGATTCTAGACTGCTTGTGAGTTACCATGCAATGTCTATGCAAGCTACACTTTCATATCTTCCACTAGTTTTTCTATCATGGTATTATAGTAAAGAGAATCATCTAAAATTTGATAAAATGAAAACCATTCACATACATAAAAGTATGCTTACATCAATTATAAATCATGTGTTGAATTCAAAGTTCAATTATGATAAATTGAGTGATGATGAGTAGTCACACTATGAACATAAATCACACCAAGATATGCTTGCATTAATTATAACTCATCTATTGAAGTTGAACTTCAATTATGATGAAATAAATGAGAAACCACACTCTGAAACATAAATCACACCAAGATATGTTGGCATTGGTTATAACTCATGTATCAAAGTCAAAGTTCAATTAGGATGAAATAATTGATGACTAGCATTCACACTCTAAAATAAATCATAAACATTCATCAAGAAAAATAAGTGATATATCACCAACTATTATTATAGTCTACAATCTACTAAAGTAAATGTAACCTATAGAAATATATATGTCACATGTCTTGTGTGGAGTGGGCCTTGCCTCCTCAGAACAAGGTGTTGGTAGAACTAAAGCAATGACTAGCTTAAATCAACACTCACATATAAATTATACAGCAACCATACCATAAACTGCTTGAATTAAAAACAATGATATGTAGATAAAGTTGTATATCCTCTTCAATTTCTCATTATTCTCTCCTTTATTTACAAGAGTATGAGATCTACTTTTATACAAACTCTTAGATGTCTAAAATAAATAAATAAAATAGACAGTAAATTTCTCATTTTTACACCCACGTGATAGTCAAAATAAGAGATATGATTGTGTGTCATGTATGGGATCAACAATAGTCTATTAAATAGAGATACTTTTCTAAAAATTATTGAATCTAGATCCTCATCCAATTTCTCTTTCCACGTTACCTAGAGATTTGAATCCTTAGTACACAATCTAGTTGTTGGACAGTTGGTTGGCATTGATGTCAACAAGCAGTGGTTGTCATTGATGTCAATAGATGTGATGGGTGTATTTGGAGAATTATACAAAGTGGTCCCCTTATGGTGTATCTCTAAGCATGGCCCTCACGGGAATACGCTTTGAAGAAGTTTACATAAAGCCTTGAAGGTGTGGTCATCAGACCCATAGTTGATCAAGGAAAAATTGCATGAAGGACAGTGTAAATTAAAGTAACTCACTCATGGATGGATATTCCTTGTCATATCGTTTCTAGTGATAGGTGGTACACCACGTGGTTCCTCACGGTTGAGGAGTTACGAGGTCATGAAGTTGGAAGCCCCAAAGATGGGTTACGAAGCCCCAAGTTGTTTACAACACAATAAATGAAAGGGTTAAGTGGTTGTAAAAAGAAACCACTAAAGTAAGGAAAGAGGTTACTTAGAAAGTGTATAAATACACCTCAAGGAGTATCTCATAAGTACATTCATATATATCTCTATTGATTATCTATATTGTGAAGAACTTTTGGTTTATTGGTGAATCTGAGGTTGAGTCTGAGGTAGAAATTCTGAGGGTGCAAAGGAAGGTTGAAGGTGAGTCTTGGAATTGCAGAAACCCAAGTTTCTAAGGTGTTGGCCCTTGACCAAGTTTTAAGTATTCTTGGTCATGTTTGACCTAATTTTGGGACTTCGACAGGCTGTCGAAGGTGGAGTGAAAGACGAAGCGGAGATCGCAGGATATTGGCCCCTTTTAGGGCCCTTTTTGGGATTTGGGATTATGTAATGGGCATGGGATGTCGGACCATGGGTTTACCCATGTTTAGGCCTATTTTGTAATGTATAAATAAGTAGCTAGGTGATGTAAGAAGGAGAGATCTAGTAGGTCGGTGTGTTAAGTGTTAGAGTTCAATCTATGTGATCAAGAGTTGTAAGTTCTTTGTGCATACTGCATGAGGCTTACAAGTCTAGTGCAAGTAGTTGTAAGAGACTGTGTGAAGGCTTGGTGTTGTACCCTAGCTAGAAGAAGGAGGATCTGGAGGAGTGTGCACAGATCTCCTGTCTTCTGCGGAGTGGGACTTGGATGCTATGTGCCTGTAAGAAGCTTGAACAAAGATAATAAAGAAGAGAAGAGTTGGTGGACATAGCCCCAGGGTGGGGGTGAACCACGTACATGATGTGTTGCTATGCTTTGTCCGATGTATTGATGTGTTTATGTGTTTACTTTCTTAGTGATTTAATATAGATGAATGATTTGTTGATGCTTAGTGCTTAATAATATGGATGGATGTTAGATCTGACTTATGTACATATTCTTAGTGCTTAAATACGTTAGATCTAAATGAATATTGTGATACTCTGTAATTAGGGTTTAACTGTGTTGTAACTAAGACTGGATATTGATGAATGTTAACTATTGAGTGCTCTGATAAGTGTTAGAATTAGAGGTATGTGTCCCAGCTAATGTTGCAGACATTTGATTCCTGCAACCACCCCTGCCTCTACCTTGGGTGAGACTTCATCTGCTTCACAGGTGTTGTCGAAAGGGCTGGTAGTTAGGGTTTTTTTCGTGTGTCGTTGTAGCGTTGAACCCTGGGTCTTCCCCTGTGCCAAAAAATGGTTTCGTCGCTGGGACATGAAACTGTGATTGTTGGGAACTAAGGAAGAAAAATATTTGTGCAAAGATCCAACCTGGAACTGTGATTGCTAGGAATTAAGGAAGAAGAAGCTTTGTGTGAAGATCTGACCTGAAATTGTGAAAGCTCTGTGCATAGATCTGTCGCTCTAGTGCGTAGTATTCTACTCGATCTATGAAGCTTTGTGCTAAGAAAAGAAGTCTGATCTGAAGAAAAGAGGTAAGATTTGAACGCTTTGTGCTCTAATAGAGGTAAGAATAGTGAAAATTTTTAGATCTAGAAGCTTTGTGCTCTACTGAAGATAAGATTAGTGGAAATTTTTGTTTCTAAAGTATGGATCTAGGTATGTTTGATAAGATTTTCCCTAGCTTGAAAACTAGGGCACTGATAGAAGAAAGAAGATTTGATATGAGTAAATCTGATAAGAATAGTGAAAGATATGTTATACCTATGCATAGAGAGAATGTTTGGACTAAAAAATGGATGCAAGACCCTAGAAAGAATCTGTTGCAAGTTAGCTACCATGATCCTAGTGCGTAGTGCAGGAGAGGCTAGGGATGATTTAAGAGAAAGAGGATTAATCCTTTGTTACAGTTTCAGAAGACCGATACATTTGGCTAAGGAATGCCCTGGTAGAAGATCTAGATGTCTTTGTTGTAGAGATATGGACCATGAAGTATTGTATTTCCTTAGAATGATTGCTAAGGTTGAAAGAATGAATATGAACCAATAAAACCCTAAGGCAGATCCAAAAACTAAGATTATGGCAGAACCCCGGAGAGAATCAGAAAAAGTATTACTATAGATGAAAGAAACCCTGAAGGACCACCGACATATCAGCTTAATAGAGATCTTCAAAGAAAAAGAGTGCATTGAAACAAGAATAGGAGACTTCGACATTGACTGTGTTCTGGATGAGGAAACACAGGTGAATATCATGACAGAAATAACTTGGAAACTTTTAGGGGAGCCTGCTATGATTCCTTCATTGGGAGAATAGGATTATTTAGATTAAAATTGATAACCCTGTGTGGAAGACTTACCCAGATATCTATGAGTGCTCATGGAACTTTGACAGAGGAAGAATTTGAAGTTGTTAAATTTATTGAGAACAGCGCTCCATTTGCTATGTTACTAGGAAAACCTTGGATTGAAGGAGATCAAGCCAGAAGGAAAGAAGAAGAAGTCTTCGAACAAAAGAAGCAAGAGTTGAAAGCTTTCATGACTAGGAAGATCACACACTTGATTGAAGAACAGGAGAACCGAGCGAATCTATTTAAAACCAGAGACTTGGATGTCGAAGTGGGAAGAACACTAGAAGACCTACAGAAGACTGAAGTACCTATTCCAGATACAGATGAAGTATTACCCCTGATTTCTAGGAAAGAATCTCAAAAGTGTGAATTTACTCTGCCAAAAGAAGATAAGAATCAGAATGGAAAAAGGAATTCTGAGACAAAGCTCACTGGAAATAATGATAGAAAACTAAGTAAGAAGAGAGCTAAGATCGAAAAGTTACAGAAGGTTTCAGAGGGAACTTCGCAGAATGAAAATTTGCAAAATTGGAACTTCGTCGGGATATCAGAACTGCGTCACATGGAACTTCGTCATGGCAAAGAAATATAGCCATTGGGAACAATATAACCGTTCGACTGATGAACAAATGGGTAGAAAGGAATTTATGGTCAGAAATTTCGCCACCACACCGTTGGGACTACACCATAACGGACAAAACTGAGTTAATGAAGGATTCTCACCCATTGCAAGAGATTTGTTGCCAAGTTATCTATTTATCTCGTCGCCCCACACAACGAGAACACTTTTTCCAACTGTGACTATTTGAGCCCACAGAATAGTTGATTTTTCACAATGATCATCACGCTATTTCCATCCATCCCGTTGCATTGAGCAGTTACTCTTCGAACCTGAGATATTCAACCACGAGTGTGTATATCCGAAGAACTTAGCGCACTCGAAGAGTCTGTGAAGGAAGTACTCATCAACCTCATGACTGAGAGAGACATGTCTAAAAGAGTGGTGTTTGTGGGTGTACAAGCGTCATCGACGAGAGGAGTGAAATCCTCTTCGTTGACTGCTCATGGAGCCAGACCATCCTGACCCTCAGCAGAAAAGAGAACCAAACACAGAGATGACCTAGAAAATGCAAAGTTGATCCCGACCATATTTCCCGACTACATCCCACCTCTGGTCGGCATGGTGATTCATGATAGTGTGCTAAGATATTTCAAGTACACCATGGTTACTGCGTACCTCCCGAAGGGAATACGCACAGTTCTAGTGCAGCAGGACAAGATTGCAACGTTGAAGTTCAGTGACTTCAACCTTGGAGATCTAAAGAAATATAGTATGCTCGCCCTGTATAAATACCTGACCAGGACAAAGGGGAATATTTCAAAGATAATCCCCCAGCCGTGGATGATGAACCTCGCGCAGTCCACCCTGTTAAATGTAATGAAAATCCCACACTTTAGAAGGCACCAGGAAGTCAACGCCTGTGTCAAGATACTCCTCTCATGTTACCATGGCAAATACTTATGGCTAGACAGTTGTATCATAGTTGATCTGACATTGATCCATAAGATCATCAGATTAAGTATGCATAGAAAAATCCAGGAAAATCCATAGATCACGCACTAGCACAGAATATCAAGGATACATACAACGATGTTGAAAAGGGGATGTGATGCTACAAGGTAGCCTCCATCCATAATGGCACAGTGTGCCTAGCCTGCCATTTAATAGTCATAAAGTTAGTAAGGAAGAACCGACCCACGCAGGTCACAGGATTTGTCATTGACCTTGCAGGGAAGTGAGTGGAATGCCTACAGATGAACTGGTCAAAGTACCTAGTTAATCAACTAGAACTAGACTACCGCGAAGCAGAGGATCAGGGCTACGAGTTCCACTTTAGTTGACTCTTGATCTTCATTGCCTTTGTTTCCTGGGAGATGTCATAAGGTGTGACCTTTCTGGATATTAAACCGTTCAAGCCGCTTGCTGCAAAGTTCACCACACTCTGGTACTCGAGTGATATGAACAAACAATGGCAGTCGAACATTGCTTTTCACACATATTACCTTCAGCTGAAGAGAGACATCGAAGATAAACCTCGCATGACTCTGAACACCCTATAGAGGTTTCGACCCCTGATGAAGTTCTACGCAGATTGTCACTTCATCTACCTTACAGCGTGAGCCCATGAACATAAGGAGCAGCTTCATTCATACTACAAACTCACAGAAGAAGACCTTGAGGAGATCACTAAGGACTGGTCCGTAGACCTCCTTATCCCCACTGACCCTGTAGAGATGTCTGACCCTGATAGCCCAGAGACCACGCAAAAAAAATAGAACACACCCGGCACCAGCAGAAGGAAGAAGACTGAAGAGGTCCAAGACTTAAGAAGCACCTCAGGAAAGACTGCTTCAGTATCACCTGATCGAGGGGGTGATGACGAAGTAGAAGAGATAAATGGAAAATGACCTGAACAAAAGCAAGTTGAAGTAACACCTCCCAGAGATGAGGTTGATCCCCTGAAGAAGAGGAAGGTTTATCCCCTGAAACCTTCTTCCTGGAACAAATCCAGACCCACCGTGACCAAGATGAAGACTGTGCTCACTACCAAATATTTTGACTTCATCATAGCAGCCCTAAACGACGCTTCACTGGAAATCATGGAGAAACAAGAAACTAAGAAGAAGGAAATGTACGAAAGACTTAAGGTCAACCTCTGAGGGGTACAACAATCCCTTTAGCCTAGCTGTGCAGTGTCCACTGCGCCCCTGCCATCAGGAGAACCAGAGTTGGGAGATAAGCCATCCCAACTCCGTTGACTATCTGATGCAGTCGAAGCTCACCTTTGTCGCGCACAAGAAGAAATAGAACAAGCCACCCAGGCCTTGAAGCAAGTGCAAGGAGTACTCGTAGAACAACGCAGAGTTGTAGAACAGGAGAAGGTCGCTCTCCAGGCAAAGTGTTAAGAAGATAAAGCATAGATGAAACAAGAAAAAGAACAGTTGCTCGCAGAGCAACTCGAAGTGAAAGAAGCAGTCAACAGAGCACTCCACTCTGTGACAAGATTAGAACCACAGGCAGAAAACCAAGTCACGCATCAAGTAGAGCAGCTCGTTGAAGCTATCCAGCAGCTACAGCAACGAATAGTAGACTTAGAGATGTACACCATACCCGACACCCCACAGGATGTAAGGGATCAAAGAGAAGCCACTGCTCGAAGCACAGTTGAAAGAATCAAAGTCCTTTCCATGGAATGCAAGCAACTGAGTGATCGCAGTGCCCAGAAGTATGAGCAACTCACTGAGAATCCAAAATTGAAGGCACTGGATTCGTAGCTACAGGAAGCAAAGCAGCAAGAAGAGACAATGCAGGCATAGTTGAAGCCCCTGTCAGTTGTGGAAAGAATGAAGTGATCCCAAGAGAAACGCACTACCCAGCAGCAAGTCCACACTATTCAGAGCATAGTTATGGAAGTAACTCAGAGGCTCCAACCTGTATAAGATGAGGCTTACCAACTTTTCACAGAGATTGAAGGTCGAGGATCGAAATTGGAGCAAGTCGTCACTACAGCTAAACAGCGCCTAGAGGGACCTGTCAATGAAGAAGTCATACAAGAGTTCGGTGAATAGGAGGTCGTGGCACATTAATAAGTTGAAGCAGCTCGAGCCAAGCTCAAGTCTTTTGAAGCAAAACTGGTCAGATCAGAGTGCCTCGAGACGAGTCACAGGTGATTTTTGGGGGCCTATTGGCCCTCGACCAAGTTTTGAGTATTCTTAATCATGTTTGACCTAATTCTAGGACTTCGACAGGCTGTCGAAGGTGGAGCACAAGATGAAGTGGATATCGCAGGATCTTAGCCCCTTTTAGGGCCCTTTTTGGGATTCAGGATTATGTAATGGGCATGGGATGTTGGCCCATGGGTTTACCCATGTTTAGGCCTATTTTGTAATGTATAAATAAGTACCTATGTGATGTAAGAAGGAGAGATCTAGTAGGCCGGTGTGCTAAGTTCTAGAGTTCTATCTATGTGATCAAGAGTTGTAAGTGCTTTGTGCATACTATGTGAGGCTTGCAAGGCTAGTGCAAGTAGGTGTAAGAGACTATGTCAAGGCTTGGTGTTGTACCCTAGCTAGAAGAACAAGGATCTGGCAGAGTGTGCACGGATCTCTTGTCTTCTGCGGAGTGGTACTTGGATGCTATGTGTCTATAATAAGCTTTACCAAAGATAATAAAGAAGAGAAGAGTTGGTGGATGTAGCCCCAGGGTGGGGGTGAACCACATACATGTTGTGTTGCTATGCTTTGTGCGATTTATTGATGTGTTTATATGTTTACTTGCTTAGTGATTTAATATAGATGAATGATCTATTGATTCTTAGTGCTTAATAATATGTATGGATGTTAGATCTGACTTATGTACATATTCTTATTGTTTAAATACCTTAGATCTGAATGAATACTATGATACTCTATAATTAGGGTTTAACTGCATTGTAACTAAGACTAGATATTGATGAATGTTAACTTTTAAGTGCTCTGTTAAGTGTTAGAATCACAGGTCTGTGACCCAGCTAAGGTTGCATACATCTGAGTCCTGCAACCACCCCTGCCTCTACCATGGGTGAGACTACATCTGCTTCGCAGGTGTTGCCGAAAGGGTCGGTAGTTAGGGTTTTTTTGGTGCGTTTTTGTAGAGTTGAACCCTGGTTCTGCCCCTATGCCAACATGAGGTATCCGCAGGTTGCAGTTCAAAAGGGAGAAGATGTATGTGGGATGCAGTGGAGAAAAGTGTGGATATATGCGGGTAGTAGTGGAGGAAGTCATGGATCTGTGAAAATCTTGTGAAAGGGTGTGAATCGGTGTACCAGATTGTTAATACCCAAGTTGGTTTACTCATCTGTCATCGGATACAGTAGAGTTTCTATAGGATAAGAGGTATGTTTTTATGTGTATTTATCATGCATGATTTGGAACATGCTTGAGGCATGTCTTGGAGACCCTTTTTTGGTTTATGGTTACATATGGTCGAGGTCCATGTTTTGGTATCATTGATACATGCTTGAAACATATCCTTGGTACATTGTATATGGTTCTTATGGTTCATTGTTAGAGGCACATTTTTATGATATTGGCATATATTTGAGGTATATCTTATGGTATATGGTATGATGCATGCTTGAGGTACATTGTGGTACATGGTTTGGGTACTTGAAGTTGATATGGTTTATATGACCAGATTTGGTTGATATATTAGTGACAGGGATAGTGACAGGTTATAGGTTGATCAATTATAGGTTGATGTGACAGTGACAGGTTACAGGTTGATGTGACAGTGACAAGTTGATTACAGGTTGATTATTAGAGGCAGTGGCAGTATCAGTGGTATTAACAGTTTGTTCTACATTTATATTTCAGGGCGGCAGGACGGGGCAAGGAAAGGGGGTTGTAGCCTCCTTCCGATCGGTGCCAGAGAACACATGGAATTGGACCTTCCTTCAGGTTGGATCCTGAGAATCAGGGGGTTGTAGCCTCCTTCTGTTTGGAGCCATAGAATTCAGGGATTTGTAGATTCCTTCAAGTTGGAGCCTATAAATAGGGGGTTGTATCCTCCTTCCAATTGTAGATGAAGAATTAGGAATTTGGTTCTTCCAATGAATGTATTCTTTTGATATATAAGAAAATCATTATGTGGTTTTCTCCCATTTGGGTTTCCACGTAAATTCAGGTGTACTTTGTTTATGTGGATGTCTATATGCTCTATTGATTTACACTGCTCATGATATCTTGATGATATACTACTGATGATATTAATGATTACATATTGTGGTTAAAAGTGATAATAAAGTGCCAATATTTATTCACCCTCTCCCCCCCCTCAGTATTCCAACAATTGGTATCAGAGCAAGTCCTTCAAGAAATAGTTTAACCACTGGAAGGAGATAATGGAATACGCTAAGATTGGAGCACCAAGGTTTGATGGACAGAACTATGCCTTTTGGAATAAAAGGATTCAAACCCTTTTACAGGCACGAGGATTTGATTTTTGGCATTCAGTAGTAGACGGATATGCAGCTCCAGCCACTCCCCCAACTAACAAAGATGGAAAGAAACTCAAAAAATATAACTCAAAAGCTAAAGGCACCATTCTGATTATTCTGGATGATTCAATATTTGTCAAAGTTATGCATTGCAAGACTACAAAGGATCTTTGGGATAAACTTCAAAATATTTATGAATGAGATACCAAAGTCAAGGGAGCTAAGCTTCAAACCCTTAGAGCTAAGTTTGAGCAATTGAAGATGAAGTAAGAGGAAGATATTGCATCCTACTTTCTGGGAGTTTACGAAACAATGAACACTATTAGAGGAATGGGAGAATAAGTCGATGAATCAATGGTCGTTCGAAAGGTTCTAAGATATCTACCTATGAGATTTGATCCTAAGATACCAGCCATGGAAGAAAGAATAGATCTTGAGAGTTTGAACATGGACGAGCTACATGGAATATTCACAGCTTATGAAATGAGGATAGAACAAGAGAATTCAGTCACAAAGGAAGAAGCATTCAAATCATCCAAGAAGAAAAACAAGAAAAACAAGAAAAAGTCAAAACCAGATTGCAGTTGTAGCGATGATTCAGAGGAAGATAAAGAAGTGGAAAACTTCATAAGGAAGTTAAAAAGAGGAACTGGAAAGTAAAATGGTATGATTCCATTGAAAAAATTTAATTGTGATGGTATTGGTCATTTTACTTCTAAATGTCCTTATGCTAAGAATAAAGGTAGCGATGAAGAAGAAGATCCTAAGAAGAAAAAGAAAAAGAAAATCAAAAGGGAGACAAGTGAAGGAACAAAAAGAAATTCTTCAAGAAAAGTTTCTACTCAAAGGAAGAAAGATCTTTATTAGACGAGGATGATAATAGTGACAATGATTTAGAAAGAGTAATCTTCATGGTAGTAGAAGATGATTCTGAAGATTCTAAATAAGAAGGCGAAGTCGATCTCAGAGTAGAATTAATCAGTGCCTTAGAAGAACTAGGGAAAGAAATAAAGAAATTAAAGTCACTCAAGGAAAAGTTAAAGAAGAAAGAAGGATCTCAAAATTCCAACTGAGAAGAAATCGAGCAGATAATCATGAAGTTAAAAACCCAGATAGAGGAAAACAGAAGGATTGAAGAAACACTCAGAAATCAGTTAAAAGATAAGGATRAGATTATTGAAATCTTGAAAGCAGAAATAGCCACCAGAAGAAAAGATCTTCAGAAGAAAGATATGCAGTAGAATAGAACCAAAATATTGTATGAGATCATCACAGTCAAAGACCATACTATGACAGGTCCATAATARGATACAACCATATGCATACTGAAAAAGGTTCGAGCTCCAAGACGACAAAACAAGAAGAATAACAAAGCACCTATGCAAAAATAGTCAGATGTACTCAAGAAGAAAAACACAAAGKAAATGGACCACCTAGAAGATTTTGAACACAGAACTAGCAATCWGCAACATCTCAAGAAGAATAAGGCTTCAGAAGAGACACACCATTCAGAAGATCTCCTACATCTAGGTATCAAACTAATTTTCTCGATTTATATTATTATTGTAAAAAAATTGGTCACAAAGTTGTAAATTGTAGGGCCTATGCCAAGAACAGAAGCAACTACGAAGGATATTCAAACAGTGGTTATCTTAGAAAGTCATATGAAGCACAGAAAAAAAAAATCACAACAGTTTTGGTTCACTAATTAATGAAACAGAGTGCTACAAGTGCAACAATTTTGGACACGTGGCCAAAGGTTGTAGGTTGACTATTCCTCCAAAGGAACCAAAGAAGAATATCAACAGTCACAAACAGGAACCACAAAGGATATGGAGAAGAAAGAAGGATCAATTCAACATTGAAGAATTCTCGCTTTCTCTACAAGAGAAACACGGTAAAAGTGGGTGGTATGTTGATAATGGTTGTTCAAATCATATGAAAGGTGACAAGAATAGGTTTCTAACCATGAAGAAGGAATGAGATGGATCAATTTCATTTGGAAATTATAACTCATCCATAATAATAGGTAGAGACACAATCAAGATTGGAAGCAAAGATGCCAAGGATGAAAATGTTCTAATGGTCGAAGATATGAAGCACAATCTTCTTAGTGCCAGTCAAATGTGTCATCAAGGACACAAACTTTTGTTTGACTTAGAAAAATGTGAGATAAGAAAAGAAGGATCGGGAAAATTGGTTACTACAACTAGAAGAACCCCAAACAACATATATGTCTTGAATGAGATTGGAAGGGGAAAATTTTTCTTAGGAAAGGAAACTGAAAGTCGGCTCTAGCACAGAAGGATAGGTCACATAAAATTTGATAACCTTGTAAAAATTAGTAGAAATGAAGCAGTGAAAGAAATGCCTGAGATCTCTAAGCCAACACATACTTTATGTGAGCATTGTCTACAAGGAAAAAAAACCAGTACCAAGTTCAAGTCAAAAGAGTACTCCATGACAAAACCATTGGAGATTGTACACAATGATCTATGTGGACCTACAAGAATGAAGTTATTAAATAGTGAAGAGTATTTTATGTTACTTGTTGATGACTACACAAGAATGATTGCAGTTTTCTTTCTCATGAAGAAGTCAAGGGAATTTGAACACTTCAATATATACAAAGAGATGGTTGAAACTAAGAGGGATTTGAAAATTAAGTACATAAGATCAAACAATGGAGAGTTTACATCAAAGGAATTCATAGATTTATGTAGAGAACATGGAATAAAGAGACAGTTCTCGGCAGCCAGGACACCTTAGCAAAATGGAGTTGTCAAAAGGAAGAATAGAACAATACAAGAAATGGCCAAAACCATGTTGAAAGATTCCAAGTTGAGTGACATATTTTGGGAACAAGAAGTACATACAACAATTTGCATCCTAAACAGAGGAATACTCATAAGTAACAGTGTTAATACTCCCTATGAGTTATCAAAAGGAAGACCTAAAAATGTGAATCATTTCAGAGTATTTGGAAGAAAATTCTATATCAAAAGAGAATATGGCAGGATTGGAAAATTTGACTCCTGAGGTGATAAGGGCATATTAGTTGGGTATTCAAGAAAAATAAAATCATATAAAAGCTTCAGTACAAGACTCAACAGAATCATGGAAATAATCAATGTCACGATTGACGAGACATATGTATGGAAGGAAAAGGAAGGAAGCAAAGACTCAGAAGAGCAGGATGATGAGGAAGATTTAAAAGAAGAAGAAGTAGAAGAAGAAGAGTAGCCAGAGGAAGATGAGCAGAAAATACCTCATAATACACCTAGTCGAAAAGTACAGAAAAATAATCCACCAGAACATATTATTGGGAATAAATATGCAGGAGTTGAAACCCGAAGAAGAATACTTTCACCAGAATAACAACAACTAGCATTGTTATCAACAGTTGAACCAAGCATTTTTTAAGAGGCCAGTAAGGATGAACATTGGATCAAGGCTATGGATGAAGAATTGGATCCGATAGAGAATAATGACACATGGGAATTGGTTCCAAGGTCGAAGAACAAGAAGATTGGTACAAAGTGGGTTTTCAGGAACAAACTAAATTAGGATGGACAGGTAACCAGAAACAAAGCAAGGTTAGTATGCAAAAAATATTCTCAAATTGAAGGTACAGATTTTGAAGAGACATTTTCCCAGTTGCGAGGATGAAAGCAATTAGATTAATATTAGCCTATGCATGTTCCAAAATAATCAAGGTGTATCATATGGATGTAAAATCAGCCTTTCTGAATGGAGAATTAGAAGAAGAATTCTACATCGAACATCATGAAGGGTTTCTACTATCAGAAAAGGAATAT
Source organism: Picea sitchensis (assembly GCA_010110895.2). Taxonomy (NCBI): domain Eukaryota; kingdom Viridiplantae; phylum Streptophyta; class Pinopsida; order Pinales; family Pinaceae; genus Picea; species Picea sitchensis. The sequence continues at coordinate 22,343 of SNQJ01S0114119.1, read as the reverse complement.
TATGTATTTAGGATGAAATAATTGTTTGGACTCAAGCATCCCCCCAGAGAATGGTATTCAAGGTTGGAAAGTTATCTACATCGACAAGGATTCAAGAAGGACAATGCAGACAACAATCTCTACATAAAAGTGGATCGAGACAATATATTGATAATTGAAGTTTATGTAGATGATATTATCTTTGGGATAAATGATGACATGATGATTCATAATTTTTCCAAAGACATGGAAAATGCATTTGAAATTTCTTTGCTCGGTGAGTTGACTTTATTTTTGGGATTACAGATATGTCAGCATGATAAAGGTATTTTCATCTCCCAGGCCAATTACATCACAGAAATGATAAATAAATTTGAAATGGAAGAGTACAAACCCGTAAGTACTCGTATCCAGACTAGTTGCAAGTTGAGAGAGGAAGATGAATCTAAGGATGAAGATCAAAGACTCTACATATCAATGATTGACAACTTACTCTATGTGATGTGTCAAGATCGTATGTGATGCAAGCAGTTGGACATGTTGTGAGATTTCAAGCAGCACCAAAAGAAACACATGTCATGGAAGTAAAAATAATACTTAGATATCTCAAGACAACATAATATTTTGGATTATGGTATCCAAAAGGGAATGATATATATGTGGTAGCCCATACAGATGCATATTGGGCAGGTAGCATTGATGATATAATAAGTACAAGTGGAGAAAATTTCTACTTGGGTGAGTGTCTAGTATCATGGTTGACCAATAAACAGACATCAACATATTTGTCCACAGTAAAAGTAGAATATATTGCAGCGGAAACATGTTGCACTCAATTTCCATAGATGAAGCAGACCTTGTAGGATATACAAGTGGAATATGATGAGCCTATTTTGATTCTCTGTGATAACATTGGTTCTATCAGTATCTCCAAGAATCCAGTAATGCATTCCAAGACAAAGCACATTTCGATCAAGTTTCACTTTTTACATGAACACGTTACAGAGAAGAACATCAATCTAGAGTACATTGGGACAAAACAAAATATTGCAAATATCTTCACTAAACCTCTTCTGAGGGAGAGCTTTGAGTATCTTCTATAGAAAGTTGGAGTATTTTCTACCCCATAGTGATCCACACGGCATCAACCCTAGTAAGATAGGGTGGGAGAATCAGAATACTTGAAGAACCCAAGTAAAGAATCGTTTGAATGCTTTTCATATACATCATAGATTTACACGAGGAAGCGCCATGAAGAGAAAACAAAGGCTTGTAGATAGGGGGAGCATCTCCAAAGAAAATTACCCTTTTCCATTTATGTCAAAGGGGGAGAGAAAGAACAGATGCATGGAAATGGAAATAAAGAACAGATGCATGGAAATGGAGAGAAAGGACATATGCATGGAGACAGGGGGAGCGATGGTCACAGAGGGAGCATGAGTAGAAGCATGAGTGTTTCCATGCCATCATTGTTTCCATCAATGCCAAAGGGGGATATTGTTGGACAATTGGTTGTCATTGATGTCAACAAGTAGTGATTGTCGTTGATGTCAACATATGTGATGGGTGTATTTGGATAAGTCTCCAAAGTGGTCCCCTTATGGCGTAGCTCTAAGAATATCCCTCACGGGAAGACGTTTTGAAGAAGTATACATAAATCCCTGAAGTTGTGGTCATGGGACCCATAGTTGATCAATTAAAAAGGTCATGAAGGAAAGTGTAAATGCAGGTAACTCACTCATGGATAGATATTCCTCGTCATATTGTTTCCGATGATAGGCGGTATGCCACATGGTTAGTTACTCACATTTTAGGAGTTATGTGGTCATGAAGTTGGAAGCTGCAAAGATGGGTTACAAAGACCCTAGTTGGTTAAAATACAATAAATGAAAGGTTTAAGTGGTTGTAACAAGAAACCCCTAAAGTAAGAAAAGAGGTTACTTAGCAAAAGTATAAATACACCTCAAGGAGTCTCTCATAAGTACATTCATATACATATCTATTGATTATCTATCTTGTGAATAAATTTTGGTCTTTGGTGAATCTGAGGCTAACTCTGAGGTAGCAAGTCTGAGGTGAGAAGGAAGGTTGAAGGTGAAAGTCTCGGAGTTGCAGAAACCCTAGTTTCTGAGGTATCTGTGGGTTGCAGGTCAGAAGAGTGTGGATGTACATGGGATGCAGTGGAGAAAATCATGGATATCTGCAAGTAGTAGTGGAGGAAGTTGTGGACATGTGAAAATCTTGTGAAAGGGTGTGAAGTGATGCTTGTACCAGATTGTTAATGCCCAGGTTGGTTTACTCATATGTCATTTGATACAACAGAGTGTTTGCAGAATCAGAGGTATGTTTTTATGTGTATTTATCATGGATGATATGGAACATGCTTGAGGCATGTCTTGGAGGCCCTTTTTTTGTTTACGGTTGCATATGGTTGATGTCCATGTTTTGGTATCTGTTATCACATGAACTTGTCAGAGTCTTGTGGGTTTGTGGTTTCTACCTAAGTCTATAATTTTTCCCTGTCTCTCTCCTTTTCATTGACCAAATATTAAGTTTTTCCCTTTCAGCTTGTAGTTTTCTTTGTGTTTTCCCTTGATCGTTTGAGCGACCTTTTGTTTTTTGTAGTCCTACCTGAGAAGTCTCGGCCCCAATATTTTATGTTTTCTCTAAGGTTAATCACTTCCCTCTCTACCTCTGTCACTGATCCTTTTTCTTTCTCGAGCTCTCAACCAGTTGTCCGAGTATGTATTTACACAGGCTGCAGCCATAAGCACAAAGCACAACACTTAGAACGGTATGATATGGACTCGAATCAAGCGAGCGGGCAAGATCAGTTTTCAGCGGTTGGGATTCCAGGTGGAGTTCAGATCGACGGTTCACGGGTATTTAGAATCTGAAAGTTTCCCAAAATTTAATGACGGGGAAAAGGCCTGAGATCTAAGGCCAGGCACAGATTTAATCTGGGTCGTGGATCTCATTAGGAGAGATAAATGATGAATAATAATCACGGGGATCGAGACTTCGAAACATGGTTAAATTCGTTCGTCAAAGGCCCGAACTCTCAAAACCCAAAATCAACATGGGTCGTCCGATCTAGCAGCATGTGTGGTATCAGATCTAAACCACGGAGAAATTCATTTCAGGAAAAACGAAGTGGGGAATGAGAATCTTCTCGAGTCTCGAAATGTCGAAGGCCCGAGGTCCCGAAATACTGACATTTATCTGGGTTGTCTGATTCAAAGGGACGCATGGCACCAGATCCGAGAAGTCGTGATTTCGCGACTAGGGGGTTTTTGCATGGAGGGCGATGCAGGTTCGCGAAAAGTGAAATCGCGAAGCACCCATGATTTGGGCCTGTGGTCACAGCCTGAGGTTGCCTGGAGTGATGGAAAGGAGCTACGTCAAAGGATGAAATTCCCGCATTGGTCACAGAAAATATCTACATGGCTTCGAGACACCAGGATTGACTCGAAGAAATCGTGGGGATCACCCGGAACATTCATGGGTGTCAGGCCTCGTCCTGATCCCGATGAAAGTAGTTAATTGAAATGGGGGAGGTGGTTGAAACCTCATTTCACTCCATAAATAGAAAGCATGGAAAATATGGTCGTGGAGGCAGACTGTCAGCCCAAAGTTCCCCTGTCAACAGATTCTCCTGTAAAGCCTATATTGATCTGAGTTCGCGTCTAACAGAAGGATGCATGTGCAGACTGACATAAGAATATGCAGAAGAAAATATTTGATTTTAATGGTCAGGTCACACTCCTAGTAGTGGTGAATTGATTCTGAGTATAAATAATCAGTTTCGATATTTTGTTATGGTCGATGGTTGAGCTACGCTCATGTATTGTAAAGTTTTAATGAAGCCTCTAGTTCTCTAGTTATGTATTGTTACTTGAGACTTCTTGTTTGATGACAGCCAACTTTCTCCGTCCGTCTCTTTGCCTCTAATATTGAATGACTTGGGCATGGATGAACCAGTCGAGTTGTTGTAATTGTATTGTGATGTATGTTTGATCTCAGTCTGGTTATAATTTCGTTCAGTTTCTTAAAACTCTGAATCAAAGAGGACCTTGTTTCCTGAGTTTCTTCTCCTTAAGTTGTTGGAAGACCGGATGTCTATAGAAGACCTTTACACTTTCTCCTCAAGTTCTTCCTTCTACTCACCCTTACTACATCTTACTGACTGAAGTTGAATCAATACCTCACCTACATGTGCAAACCAGCCCATTTTTCTGAGTTAAAGCAATATTATCCTGAGTCTGCATCCATTAGACCCCCCTTAAATTTATTCATTGTGGCATACAAATTGATGGGTACTGGGCTTACCTCCCCTGCAATTAGGAGGTGACTTCTAGGGCTAACATTGTTGGCATCGTTTTTGGGTAACGAATTGAAGACATTTCCTTGGGATAGAATGACAACGAGCTTCTTATTCTGAAGGTGCATCGGACATCAGAACCATTGAAGATTTCATTTTTCACCTGAAGACTCCACTGTGGCAACTCCATTAAGGTGAATCCACTGTTACAGTTGTGGCTTCCAGAGGCAAACACAAGAGGTCTACTCCACAGCTGCCTCTAGAAACACCTGAAGCTGACCCATAGAAAATTATCAGAAGATGAAAGACCCTTCAGAAAGGTACTTCTACTGTTGAACCAGGTGATTCTGATAATTTTCATTATTCTTATTTGACAACTCCAGTAGTTGTCTCTCATTTTCCTATTACACAATCTGTTGGATCTTCTAGAAGTTTAAATTTTGGAATTTTTACTACTAGTTTCCCCTCTCCCAGTCTCGGTTTGGAAGGCCTTGATATTTATGTTTCCCCAGGAGTTGTACCCTGGTCTGAACCCAGAACACCTGAAGATTTTCCTAGCCCGAGCTTCACTACTCCTCCTCTTATTAAAGTTGTTTCTTTTACAGCGAGATAAACCCTTGTCCCCTCAAGCCCTGTAGCTTTTTCCTCAAATCCTCTATTGTTTCCCTTTCCTCCTGGAGGTTCAGTTCTAGCCTCCCCTGTTCAAGCTACAGCTCCTCCTGGTTCTCCTCCAACTATCATCCCTATGGAAGGTGTTAATACCCCTAGGAACATAATGGATGCCATAGTGGCTGTGAGATATTCCCCTCTGATATCACCTCAGCCAATGAATGCTCTCCCTGCTAGAGATTACCTAAAATACATGCCTAAATTTATAGGAGAAGAAGACATAATTGTTGAAGAACACCTTGTTGCCTTCTACAGTTATGCAGACAATATAAATATTTAAAACGTGGATGTGTGGATGAGATTATTTGTCTAGAGCCTTGATGGTGAGGCTAGGAAATGGTTTAGGGGGTTGACCCCTAGATCCATTGTTGGGATTGAGGCTTTAGACGATGTTTTCTTGAGACAATGGGGGGATAAAAAATACTTTATGTGTTATATCACAGAGTTCGGGTCCCTAAATAGAAAAGAGGGATAATCTGTCTCTGGCTTCTCCAAAAGATTCAACAAAATGTACAATAAGATTCATGTTGAGATAAAGCCTACAGAAGCCTCTACCAAAATTACATATGCAAGTGATTTTGACCCTAATTTTTTCCTCCTGTTAAGAGAGATAAGAGCTACTTCCTTGGCTCATATGCAAGATGCATCCCTAGAAGTAGAGTCCAACATATTGGTGGTTGACCGACTTAGGAACAAGGCTAATAGAGACAGAGGAAGGGGGAGATATGAAGCTTCAACCTCTGGTTCCTCTGCATCCCACCCTCAAGTAGAAAAATTGACCAAGCTGGTAAAATATCTTTCTGCAGAAATGGAGAAGATGAAATTCGAAGGAAAACAGAGTTATAAGAATTCCCAAAATGTCGATAACAGAAGTAACTTCTGAAGACCAAACAATACCCCTCAGATACTTCCAAGAGAGCCTCGAAATAGAGATAGGGATGATCAGAAAATCCAAACCCCTCTCCAAAATAATCTCATTGTTGATGAAGAAGGAGAGGGAGAAGTTCTTGATCCTGAAATCCATTATCTCGGAGACACCTCCCCATTTCCCCATTTGACCCAATCTACATATGAGGAGTCTCTCATGGACAGCCAAATAAATGAGTTGAGTAAAGGGGAGAAGACCAATAGTAGTCCCAATAAATATAGCCTCGGGTCTAAGAAGAAAGAAGGGAAGTCTGACATCCCTGATTAGCCTTCCAAAGTATAGAAGCCTGCTAAAGATGTAGCAAACAGAAGCAAGGAGAAGTAAACACAGAACCCCTCACCAGTGGTCAAAGGTCCTATTCCATAAGTGAGAGAAATTATTAAGCCCCCCTCCTCTTTTACCTTTCATCATGAAATTCAAAAGATCAGAATCCTTGTGCCCCTTTCAGAGCTAGTCAAGCACAAATATTTTAAAAGGTCCCTCTCTAAGTTGTTGCAGTCTGAACTAGCATGTCATTCCATAGACTTAGTAAACCTTCAAGACGAAAAGCCAACAGTCATCTTAGGTCCTTTGATAGAAGATAGAGATGATTAATCCTCTCCCTTCTATACATCTTTGAACATACATGACAAGGTGTTTCATAATTGTTTGATGGAATCAAGGGCATCTCACAATCTCAAAATGGTCATGGATGAGCTTGGACTAGAAGTCACAAAGACTTACCATGACTTATATTCTTTCGAATCTACAAAAGTGAAATGTCTTAGGCTCATCAAGGATATAGTTGTGACCTTATTTCAGCTACCCATGAAAAGTGTGGTCATGGATATCGTGGTACCTGATGTTCCCCCCAAGTTTGGCATGATCTTGTCAAGATCTTGGATTAAAAAGACTTGGAGCAACTTTGCAAATGGACCTCACATATGCTACTATTCTTGTGTTTGGGGGGAGCATAGAAGACTGTACAGAGAATCTCAACTGGCCTACATTATTAGTGATGAATCAGACCCCACCAACCATCCTATTTTTTCACTTGATACCAATATGGGATCCAGCTTATTGCAGCTCACAGATGCCCCTAAACCCCCTCTTGAAATCAGAAAGAAGTCCCTTACTCTTTGTGAAGATTCTCCTTTGATTACCTCTATTTGGAAAATGTTTTTTGATGGAGCCTCTTCTAGAGAAGGTGTTGGTGTGGAGTGGTATTGGTTTCACCTACCCAAAAAATTATATCTCTGTCCTACAAGTTAGAATTTGAAAATACCAATAATGTGGCAGAGTATGAAGCTCTTGTTTTGGGTTTGAGGGTTGCAAAAGACATGGGGATTGAAGAGATATCATTGTTTGGGGATGTTGAATTAATTGTCCATCAGATTAGAAATATTTATCAAGATAAGCACCCTCGGCTTAGAAGTTATAGAAATGAAGTCTGGGATATGGTTGACAGTTTTTTCTTAGCTTTCAACATTTAATTTGTTCCATGGATGACTCTTTGGTTGTTTCAGCAAGCAATTTCAGAGTCCCTCTGCCACCTAAACTCGGGTATGATGTAGAAGTGAAATATAGACCCTCTATACTTGACAATTTCAAGCATTGGAAAGTGTCTGAGGATGATCTTGAAATCAAAAGGTTCTTGGAGATTGTTGATGAGTTTTATGCATTACACATTGATCAATATCCTGATTCTGAAATAGATCCTCATGTTGATGTTTTTATAAACAAAATTTTTGATCATCATATTGTCAAGTTGCCCAGTAATCATATCCCAAAGGGAATAGTTCCTTTGGAAAGACCATTTCACGGAAATGATGTGGAAGTAAAGGGTAAAGTTTCAAATGACGATGTTGATGTGGATGAGTGCAATATTGGCACAGAGAAGGATCCAAAATTTGTCAAGTAGCTTGTCGAGGGAGAAAAGGGTTGAGTATGTTGAGCTATTAAGAGAGTTCGTTGATGTGTTTTTCTAGACCTATGAAGACCTTAGGACATATGACACAAGTTTTATTGAGCATAAGATCCCATTGAAAGAGGAGGCCAAACCATTTAGGCAGAAATTAAGACAAATAAATCCTATGTTGTTGCCTATTATGGAGAGGGAGGTAAAGAAGATTTTGGACGCCCAAATCATTGTCCCTTTGAGATATTCTGAATGGGTAGCCAACCCAGTCCCAGTAAGAAAGAAAAATGGAGAAATCGGACTATGTGTCGATTTTAGGAACTTGAACAGAAGCTCTAAGAAGGACAATTACCCTTTGCCAAAGATGGAACACATATTGCAGAGGGTGACAAGTGCATCTAGGATTTCCATGATTGATGGATTTTCTGTCTATAATCATATTTTTGTCCTGCCTGAAGACAGAGAAAAGACAACCTTCACCACTCCTTGGGGTATGTTTATGTATGCTAAGATGCCCTTTGGATTGATGAATGCAAGGGAAACCTTCCAACGAGCCATGGACATCACCTTCATTGGAGAAAGGGATAAATTTGTGGTCAGCTATCTGGATGACATTAGAGTCTTCTCCATATCTGATAAAGAACATTGTCAGCATCTGAGAAGGGTCTTCTTGAAATGCATAAAAATTGGTCTCTCCCTAAATCCCAAGAAGTCTCTATTTGCCATGCAGGAGGGAAAATTGTTGGGGCACATAGTATCATTTGAAGGAGTCAGAATTGATTCAAGAAGAGTAGAGGCTATTCAAACCTTGCCACTCCCCCAATCCAAGAAGGAAGTTCAGTATTTCTTGCGAAAAATCAACTTTTTGAGAAGATTTGTTTCAAATTTTGCTAAATTGGTGAAGCATATCATAGCCATGCTCACGAAGGGGAACGAAGTAAAATGGATTGTTGAGTCCAAAGATTCCTTAAATCAAATCAAGAAGGCATTGATTGAGGCACCTGTGCTAATCAGTCTTGATTATTCCAAGGATTTTCTGATTTTTTCTTTTGCTTATTTTGATACAATAGCAGTTGTTTTATTGCAGAAGAATGTTGAAGGGCTGGAGCAGCCTATTTCATTTTTTAGCAGAGCATTGAGAGATGCAGAGATAAAACATGACATCATGGATAAATGGGCCTTTTATTTAGTGAAAGCCCTCAAGGCTTTTAGAATCTATGTCTTGCATTCAAAGGTTATTGTATTTGTTCCTTCAATTTATGTGAAGGATATTCTCATTCAGCCTGACAGAGATGGAAGAAGAAGCAAGTGGATTTCCCAAATCCTTGAATTTGATTTGGAAATAAATCCCACCAAATTGGTTAAAGGCCAAGGTTTAGCCAGGCTCTTGGCCGAATCTAATTGGAAATATTTGGGGGTTAACTTCATCAACACCTGCTCAGAAAATCAGCAAGCTGAGTTGTTTCATACGGGCCCATAATTCAGCCCTCCATTGGCAGAATGCACTTGGTACAAAGATGTCATATTTTTTATGCAAGAGTTGTGACCCCTGATGGTATGGGAAAAATCAAGGCAAGAGATTTAAAGCTTAAAGCAATTAAATATTGCCTTATTGATTGAGTCTTATACTGGAAAGACCCTCTAGGAGTGCTTTTGAGATGTTTAGACCCACAAGAATCCCAAAAGATTATGTTTGATTTTTGTGATAGTCTATGTGGGGGACATCATTTCTAGAGAACCACAGCCTAGAAGATTCTCAGGGCTGGGTATTTTTGGCCTAATCTATTCATCGATGCCTATGCAAAAATCAGGGCTTGTGTTAAATGTCAGAAATTCATTGGGAAGTAGCAATCAAGTCTTTGTCATTAAAGCTTGTGGTAGCTTCAGGACCCTTTCAGCAGTGGGGCTTAGATTGTATTGGGGAAATTCATCTTGCTTCAAGTGGTCAGCATAAGTGGATCTTGATTTCCACTAATTACTTTACCAAATGGATAGAAGTTATTCCCACAAGGAGTGCTTCTCACAAGGTAATCATTAGTTTTCTTGAGGACATTATAGCAAGGTTTGGTTGTCCAAAAAGGATTGGCACTGATAATGTTGCATCCTTCAAGGATGAACCATTGATCCAGTTGTTTGCACTCTTTTCGTCGATGTGTGAGAAAAAAGTGAGTGCTTACATGCCTAGTTGGG
>SNQJ01S0114118.1:0-28318 GCA_010110895.2 Picea sitchensis | reverse complement strand
AATTTGACGGTTGTGACTTAACCTTTTCTTCACTTTCATCGAACGACCCTTGTTCACCTTCCCTTTGATCCAACAATCTTGGATCTCTCTTGATCCCACAGTGGCGATCTCTCCCGAATTCAAAGAGGACAGTCATGATCCTTCAAACCCTTACAAAGGATCTATGAAGTTCTAACTCCTACGTAGATTCTGCAATGCCATTCTTCCTGATATTTTCAACTTCACAGTTAGAATTTGATTTCAACCATGAGACTCTGACCAACAGACCCATCCCATACTGGCACAGTGTTTCAACCAGAAGCTCTGATACCAATATGTAACATACCTGACCACCGAGAGGCTAGGATATGCCACTTAAACAGGATGCAACACACCCAACCACCCGTAGGCTAGGCATGTTGCAGTCCCAAGACTCAATTCTTTGATCTTTAATTCAAATACAAAGGGTTTCTCAACAATGTTAGGAGCATTCACACCATATTCATAAGACAAGATCCATGCCACAACATAAAAGAGATAAACATTGTGCCATGCACAAAAAATAACCAGCAGATAGGCACATTAGAATACATATCTCAGAGATAATTAAATACAAAGTGGAGCACATTAAACAGAAAAAACAGAGAGCACTTATATTTGCAAGTAAACGTTCACCAACTGGCTGCAAACCAAGGAAGTTCCTCCCAACCATAGACGGTGTTGTTCATTTACTCTCAATAGTAGGTCACCCCTACGCCAAGGCTATGAATGCACAAGGACGGATCCCTGGCCAAGTCTAAATACACAGTAGTTGGATAAGTAGCTCTCAGGTTTCCCAACCTCACAACAATCCTAATTTCCATATCTCTTTCCCCCTCATCCTGCACAACCCTAAGAAATGAATGCCTTTCTCTGCCATGCAGTCCTTGAGGCTATTCCATTTATCTCCAGGGCTCCAGTGCTACTGGTAAGGAAATATCCCTATTTGAAATTCCAAAGACTCTCAGTTGTGTACAGTTCCATCCAAAATATCCCTATCTCTTTTGTCCTTGTTGGTCTTGTAGCCAACATTGTATTTTATTAATGTATAGGAAGTGGTCTTGTAGCCTCTTTTCAACATTACCAGCTCACCAGCCTAAGCCATATTTACATAATACATTATAATTTATAAGGGTTAGAAACAAGATGTTACAAGGGAAAGATCAGACCGAGAAAGGAGGCACAAGACTGTCAAGGGCAAGGAGGCATGAGACCGTCGAGGTAAATTTGATATCGAGGGAAAGGAGGGAAAGAATGGTGAGTATAACCTTTGCACACTTAAATTTTTCATATATTTGATAATTAAGAAAAGGGAGCCATGCTCAACCTAGGTTTTGGGCATATTTTTTCACCACTATTCCATCACATCCAAGCCCTACTTCACTAATTCCCAAGTCGCAATGTGTTATTTCTTCATCACCCTAAACCCACATTCTTGCAATTGAGCATTAAATCCTAGCTAAGTTCGATGACTCTCTAAAATGAAAAATTGAAGGCCACAATATCAAACCAAACTCTGCAATTGAGGGTCATGGAAGGAGATATTCCATGTTCCCTTAACATGGAAATTTATTCTTCTCCTATATTCTCTTTCATGCAGTTTCAAGATCCATTCAGATATACATTATAGAGTCAAGTGCTCCAATTATGGATACTATAACCTAAAGCATATTATTATATTATTTTTTAGTTTTGGTCCATTTTCCTTTAGTTATGAGCAAGTGATAACAAACCCAATCCTCTCATTCTTGTTATGTTCAACCTAGGCTTACCTACTTCATGTACCTTAAATATGTTTGCACATATAATGGTCTCATGGCCTCGAAACCATCATTCTATTCACTATGATATTTACTAACACTAAGGGGTTTGAATGGATATTATTTGATTTCATTTTTATCATTATAAACTCAACCTCAAAATGATTTTTTTAATTGCTATTCCTCATTATAAGTATGAGCATAGTTTAGCCTATATTACTCATTACAAGTATGAGAAAAATTTGGCCTATACAAAGCCGTTGAATTGCCCAACACTTGTGAGTTTTGAAGCAAACACCATTTCACCTCCTTGCATTGGATTTAAAATATTAAAAGAGTGCCATACTCAAGCATAAGMAATCTATCATGGCTCATTTGATTTTTTTTTAGTTCTTGTCTACCTTATAAATGATACAATAAGATTTAGTTTCAGGTTATGCTTCCCATGTATGTCATATATTGATGATTGTTGTGGTTGTGGGAATCATGCTTCACTAGTTCAAACCCAAAACCCATATGAATTTGATCCCATCCTTGGATATTACACAACCATCATGTTTTTATACTTAATTAAACATGTAAAGGTTTATATTTAAGATTTCTCATAGCTCAATTATAATATATCATGTGTGTGTGTGTGTGAAGCTCATTTTTTTCATATCTTTCCATGATAGATCTTTTATGTATATTATTTATAGTTGTTCTTTACAATAAAAAACATTTTAAGAGTGTTTTACAATGAAAAACATTTTAAGAGTCATGCCTAATTTCACATGCTTACTATTAATCACTTACATAGAATTGATCCTTTACTAGCACTTTTGCAAACACAATTTGCCTCATTTGTTATACAACATGTGTTCCCTCACTTTTTCACTCTTTCTATAACCAACTATAAAAGGATCATAAATCAATGCATTATATAGATGCACTATTTTTCTTCAATCATAATCCAGTCAGTTTATGATTTCTTGAATATGTTGGGTCTATAAGGCTGATTGTAAATTGCATTTGCATTTATATTTGGTTTGTTAGATGAGTTTTTGGAGTTTTGGCTCCCATAAACCCAAAATGGGATATGAAAAAGGGCCATAGATGTATGAAGGGGTGGGAGAAGGAAAATAATTATGTTTTCTTTTCATTTTAATGCATAACTAGATTAATTTTCAAAATTATACCAAATAGGCCATTTGTACTTGGGTGACCCAAATATCCAACCCACTCTATTTCCATTTCCACCTAATTTGTAGCCTCACTTGAGTATATCCAATATAAACCTTATTGTTCCACCCACTAATGATGGCTAGAACCCTAATATTACTCCATATTTCATTGGTAAAGATAGATGGGGAAACCCACACTTGGATCTTGTTATCTCGAGAGCCCTTAAAATTGTGCCCTTTGATTTTATTATACCAATTTTAAACCAACTTACCAAATATGTAGAGGTACCCACTCTTGTACCAACAATTATTGATAAAGGAAAAAATTGAAGAATACACAAGTTCCATCTGTGCCTCTTTAGGAGCCCTAAAACGATCCTATGACATTCCCTCTTATTATGAAATCGGGTGATATCACTTCCATTGTTGATCATGTTGCTAGTTGATCCCACCACATCCATCTTTCCTTCACCACTCAATTGTTCAAATATTATACGAGGAGGATGATTTACTTTGAGGATATGCACTTAGAGGTATATGTCCCTATGTATCTTTCTTTAAGTACCCATTTCCCATTTCCCTTAAATGATTCTTGGTCATCCAAAAGGTGAAGCCCCTGTGATCCTTATGAGTATTTAAGATGTGTATGTTGGTATCTATAATAATAAAAGTTTAATATGTTATAAATTATGACATTTGGTTCAATGTGTATAGGTGTACTAAGTGAACTATGACATTTGCATGGTATTTTTAAAATTTGGTTCATTTTGATTCCACTTATCTAGATAATTAGCTCATACCTTTTGTCATTAGCAGTGCACACATAGTAATCTATCAAGAAATTATTTATTTTCTTAAAACCTTTTGCTCCTTCCCATAGCTACACTACTGCATTTGGGTCAAATTCCGATGGTGTGTTCGATGCAATTTCCACTTTCTATTGTCGAAAGACCGACAAACCTCGGACCCCCTCAAACGTCGTTTCACAGGACGTTTTTTCGATGACCTAGTTTTCGTCTATATTGCAACGTTATATGACACCACGTGTCATCATAAATTGGATTTTCTAGCCCCATATTGCCGTCGTAAGACCGACGTTTCAAACGTGGCAAGACCGATGTTTAAACATGGCAAGAGAGACGTTGCAAATGTGGCAAGACCGACGTTTCAAACGTGGCAAGTGAGACATTGCAAACGTGGCAAGTGAGACGTTTCAGACGTGGCAAGAGAGACGTTTCAAAGGTGGCAAGACCGACGTTTCAAATTTGGCAAATGAGACATTGCAAACGTGGAAAGTGAGACATTTCAGACGTGGCAAGAGAGATGTTTCAAAGGTGGCAAAAGCGACGTTCTTAAGGTGGCAAGAGAGACGTTTCAAAGGTGGCAAGAGAGACGTTCTGAAGGTGGCAAGACCGACGGAACGAGGTATTAGCTCCGACGTGGTTGCTATGGGAGCGACACTCTTGGACGTGTCAAGAACGAAATCCATCAGGTGGAAATAGTGACGGTCAGGAGTTACTAGCTCCGACGTGGTTGCTATGGGAGCGACAATCTTGGAGGTGGAAAGAGAGACGTCTTGGACGTGGAAATAACGACAGGAAGAGAGTGAAAGACGTCACAATTGCCACCTTTGTGTAGGTATTTAAAAAAAATACAATATCAATATCAAGACCTAATAGTCATTCCAATCCCAAAGGAGGATTAAGTCATATAGGTGTCAACGAGTGACAACATACATGGAAATTTCTTCCTGCTTCAGGGGGTGATAGCGGTGACCATTGTACCCCTTGGAAATTTCTTCACCTTCATTAATTTTCTTCAAAATTAAATTTATGACAACGAAAAGACAAAACTTATTTGTAACCTTTAGTGCACACTTTAGCTTCAGTCACTTCAACATCCATGATATCTCACCTTTGACTCTCAATCCAAGTGGGATATTGCATCTCCATTTCATTTAAGTTCAAAGCTTCATCATCATTTATGACAAGAATTTCTTCATAAGGATGGTCTTTGAATTAAACCAAATGATGCAGAATAGGAAGCACACATTCACTCAACAATTCTAATACATATTTTGAGCAATTTGCATCATTGACAGATTGTTGTTCGTTTTTTGATGAATAGACAAATATCTTCTTCTTGAAGCTTCGCTTCATCTTGTTCTTCAAGCTTTGATTCACCTTCAACATTCTACCCAACTAGTACCTGAGAACAAGTCATAATCATAACATCTTATGCCTACACACTATGAACTCTAATATTTAGGGGACTTGGCATCCCTTAATTCCTCCTATCATGTCATCCATTAGATTTATGGGCGTGATTGATTTCCTTTACGCGAAAGCATATTCTCAAAGTTTTCCTCAAGAATTCATGAATATTGTTTCAAATGTAGGCATTGAATCAATGCCTCCTTCCTCAAGACAAAATGGTATTGGGATTCTCTGACATGCCCACACGAGGTCTTTGAAAAAATCTTCATCATCATATCCTCATGTTGAGTTCAAAATTTTCTGCAAAGGTATAGAAATCCTTAAGGTGTTGTTTTGCAGAATCACCATTTCTATCAAGTCTTGGGAGAAAATCTAGCCATTTTGAGGTAGCAGGAAGCAGATTAAGATATCCGTGAATAGTAATAAAATTTAAAGGGGCGTAACTCCTAGCTAATAACTTTTCAAAACTCATTTTCAACATTTCAACTACCAATAGTAACAATATATAAATTAAATCATACCTTTATTATGGAGTCACCAAAGAGTGTTGAAGATTTACTTCTTCTCTTTGATACCCGGTGAGAAACTTGACAATAGAAAAGAAGAACAACTCGAAATCCTCATTAGGTCACGAGATGAGCCAAAATATCTTCAACAGATATAACTCTTCGAAGTTGTTGTAGCAGATCTACTGATTTCAATGACTTAGCCTTGTCTTTGGAAAGTTCTCCAATTTTGTTTACATCCAAGCGTGCACTGTAGTAGTCAGTGGACACTCAGTGCAACTCTAGACCTAATTCACTTGACACGTCCAAAAGGGACCAGATAATACAGGTATCAGAATGTCCATGTGAGACGCAGCTATGGTACATGTCGGACGTAATGATCAAAGGCTGTGTCCTTGAGTGCAGGACACGTCGCCAAACCGTGTCGGACACCTTCTTGAGGATGTGTCATGATTTTGAGACATGTGTCCTGTGTAAAGCATCTTGTGGGAGATAAAAAGGGTTTTGTTTGTGATTTTAGTTGTTCATTTGACTTTGAACCAGTGTTAGAGCCAACCACTTTTGATGAAGACAATGAGGAGCCTCTGTTAGTTCATCCTCCTGCCGTGATGGGTAGCAGAGTTTGGATTGGGCATAGAGGAGGATGGGGATGGAGGAGATGACAATGGTAGTGATGTTGATTATGACATGGAGGAGGACTATTGACCCTTACAATGACTCTAATATCTATGATATATGAGATTGCTACCTATTTTGTATCTAGATTCTACTCTCTTGTATTTTGGAGTGGAATTCCCTTGACATCTATGTAATACATTTTTAGTTTGATGACTTAAAGACTAAAGTTAATGAGAAATCTGCAAGCTGTTATTTAGTATTTATGGTTCTATTTTATGGTTCATTCACGTTGGTTCTAAATTCTAATGTTACATTTATCATATCATTGTATAATTTGTATCATGTATCCGTATGTCTATTTTGTATGTTCTATGAGTATGATGTTAGAGTTTGATTGATTTGTATGATGTATCTTTTTCAAAGTTCATGATGTATCACTAATAAATATCTACTATCAATGTTTTGTCTATTTCGGTGATTTTTAATATTTTGTCCCACATGTCAGTTTCTGTTGGTGGAAATTAGATTATGCGTATGGGATACCATTGTTTATGTCCTCAGATATACCGTGTGGTGACTTAGCTCTAGACACAAAACCCATTGTCACCTCAATGTTCATTCCTCGCTTGAGTTGGTTCATGCACTAACACTAGAATTGTATCCCTATCTCTGCCTATTACCTATGGATTGGGTCAATGGAAAAATGAAGTACACAAAGGCAGAACTAGCCATTCTATGGAGGGATCCAAAGACTACTTTCTGCCATGGGCCGTGATGTCAAGTAGAAACAAGAGCCCACGGCGGTGCAGCTCTAGACACAATGCCCATTGTCACATTGACGTTCATTTCTCTTTCTTTGGGTTGGTTCATGCTAACACTAAAGGGGTATCCCTAATACGCATATGAACTATGGATTGGGTCAATGGGTGGATGATTTTACAAAGGCAAAACTCACAATTCTATGGAGGCATATGGAAGATGAGTTTCTACCATGGGCCATGGAATCAAATAGCAACAAGAGCTTATGTTTGTGTGGTAATGGAGAACTGCAGTGAGGCATCTTGCAAAGGATGAATGTCACTAGAACAATGTGACTCGAACCTAGTGATCAACGCTGAAAGATAGCCCTATCTTGGTTGTTCAAATCTATCAAAGGGAAATTTCTTTGCCCTAACAACACTTGGGGTTTGGATTCTTGGAATAACCACTCATGTTTGCAAACAACTTCAGTAAACTAGCAAAGGAACATCCACAAAATCTCATAAAACCGACTCAATTACATAAAATGAGAAATTTGCGAGACATTAATGACACCATTCAATACACAATAAAAGAGAGAGTTTACGGATCAAGTGTTCAAATTTTTATTATTGCTCGGGACCTTTGGCAATTACAAGTAAATCTAAGATTCAATCTCAGGGGATCCAATCCTGTTACAATTATGTTTTTTTTATTTTACCAGAACCTTGCCTCCTTGAAAACCGCACCCTAGGTATGAGAATGGATGTGCAAGCTGTATAAAATAGAATAGAAATGAAGTGTAACTATTGAATTTAGTGTGCCCTGCATCCGTGAATGCATGTTATCCATCAAACTGATTTATCATTGTCCCTTGGGCTACACTAATAATATGGTAAATACGGACATCCAACTGCCTTTACTACCTGTTTTTCACTGATTTCTTGCATGCACAAATCTGCTCATGAGTGGAGGATACTCACCGGCAATCGAAAATAGAAACAAGGTATAATTATGGAAGGATGGGCTCATCCCTTGGGCAGTGATAATGACATGCCTTATCCCACTTCACGCAGACTAGGACTGAACTGGCCAAATCTGTATGGTTCAGCATAGACTAGTGGTTTTAATGACTATTGGATAAGTAAAAATTAGAACCCTTTTTAGACAGTTCACCCCACATGATGTGGCACTTAACTAGCAACACAAAACAAGCTTCTCAAACCACCACATGTTTATCTATTGTTAAGAAATGGTGTGAAACTTCTCCTTTAATCTTGATCTCATACTTGTTGGATTCTTTCATGAATGAGCATCAGTCATGAGTTTTCATTCATACCTGTTCTAACCTCTAAACCAAAAGAATCTATTGGAAACTAGGATTCAACCCCCTTTTGCATACTTCTCTCCATGAAATAAAGATAAGGCCATATTAAGTATTGTGCCTTTATTTTCCATTGATATCATGAATCTTGGGGGATTGATCTAACACGTGCCTTCTTTATGTTGTTATAAATTTTTGCCCAATTTCTAAACCATTTTCTTCACACCACATGCCTCTTGAAGGGGAGTACACTATGGGAGCACTACTTTTGTTGCTTCTACATATGTTCATATAATTTCCCGCACTCTCCTTCTTCATCTAGGCCCAAATTCAGACACATGGATGCGTCATTTTACTACCACTACTAATCCTTATAACACACGATTTTGCTGTTGCTAACACCTCTTATATTTTTTCCATGTTCCAGCAACTAAGATACCAACAACCTAATAGTCTTACCTTACCCACCAACCTAGGTCAGTGACTTGGTTCAAGCACGATGATGTACAAATTTCCCTAGGCACACTAATATATAGGTGGAAGCTTTCGAGGCACAAATTATTCTTTGAGAGCATAGATGGGAAAAACTGATGTAAATTTTGTTGATTTTTCAATAAGACTCACTATTTGTTCAGTTAAACATGGTTTCCTGATTATCAGATCCGATGGAAATCAAATTTATCCTCTCATTCAGAACATTTGCTTTACCCAGAACTGTTATCCTATTAGAAATTGCCTTTTATGTCACTTCTAGAGGAGATGAATTATACAAGCAAGTATTGCAGCAAGGTTCTACTCAACAAAATGATGTCTTCCATTGACAAATGCATGAAGACCATATGTGGTGTAATAGTGCTTCATTTGGCAATATATATAGTTATTTCATCTACCACATGAGATAACTTATCCCTCTTTTCACAAAGGCTTGTTTTAATTGCTTGAAGCATTTTCTCATTTGCAATTTGCTAACAACTCTTAAATATGCCCTCTTGCCTCATCTTGCAATAGCAGTCTCCTAAATCAATTGGCTTGCATATGGTTGACCTATTCTACAAGTTACCCCTCGCATTGTATGAGGCCTTGTACTAGTTTGAAGACCCTACCCAAGAAGGTTGTGTTTGGAGGATGTGTCTTGATGGCTATTGGTTTATTGGATTTGATACTTCTTGTTTTTCATTTGGCATCACCTCTTGGGGAACCATTGCATATTTGGAGTCTTTCATATTACATGTGGATATTGATAGAGAACTGGGCTTGATGAGGGTCTTACATATATGGTTAACTCTTTTTTGACTCTTAGCACATTCATGGAGAGGAATCAACTAAGGGTTTTCCCTAATTTTTATTACTCATTGCTTGATACTCCTTGAGATAGTGTGTCCTCTCTCTTGGGTACATATCCCAAAGGTGCATGCCTTGGAAAGTGTGTTTTGCATCGATGGTTGAGATCTATTCGTGAGGAGTGCCATAGCTTTGGGGGCCCTATTTACACCATGTGTTTGAGATTTCAAGGAGGTTAGCTGACTCATATCTTGGAATGCTCCCTTGGTCATTACATCTTGGAACATTTATTGAGGAGGCCTAACTACCCTCCACATATTTCTAGAGTGCCTCATGGTTTTGAGATGATTGATGGTACTAGCACAATGTTTCATTCTCTAGCACACATGGTTTTACTACCAGTTGGTTTGGGGACATCACTTGAGCATGGTGGTGCTTAATGGCTTGCGCATTTTGAGCATCCATCTCTCTCTTGGAGGTTGTTTTAACAACCAAAGGGGCCACTATTGCACACATGTCCATAGAGATCCATCATTTGAGGAGTTGGTTGTTGCATTGGAGGAAGCACCCTCAATAACCTTGCTATCTTAGGCATTGTTTTGACATTTCTAGGTTGTTGACTCATTAAACAGTGGAGCCCTACCCTAGTTGGAATTTGGGCACATTTATTGTTTATGTAACTACTTGCATATTTGTCTAGGGTGCCCACCTTTTGGAGGATTATTTATTGATTGTTGCCTTAGATCAAAGGGAAGCAATCATTGCCTTTGGCACACTTTTCAAGGGCATGGATTATATGGCATGGTCAAAGTGGTCCCATAACCACCTCTTGCACACATCGCAAGGGTGCACCTCTTATAGGGGTTTATTTTATATTATCTTGGTTAATCAAAGCCTATCTTAGAGGGCATTCTATTTATGATGAGGACACATGGCACAGGGAAATTCTTTGCTTGGTCAAAGAAAGCTTGGACTAAGGAGGTGTTTTGCATGAGAGGACAAGTGACATGTCCATTCACTTGTCTCTTATTTTGTTATGTATTGTTTCACTTGTCTTTAGGAGTTTTTTTAAGGATATTATTATTTATATTTCCTAGGAGAGATCATGGATCTAGATCTTTTGGACATAATTATTTTATTCGCGAGGGTTTTGAGCTTGTTACCCTTCATGTTGCATAGAGAGATGAATTGTGATTTTCATCACATGGCGGGGGTGACATGTTGGGATGCTAATGGACCTTCTATTTTTTCTTGGAGACAATGCATCTTGGTTGGGCATGTTAGGTGATTGTGGATTGTCATGCTTCACCATGATATTGATGGCTTTATGACATGTTATCGCTCAAAATGTATGTGCATTTTGAGTCACTCTTGAAGTCAATTCCAACATGTTGTGACAATTATTTTTTCAATCAAGAGTCTGGAAATGTGAGGGTGGTGTTCCATATGGAGTAAGACAAATATGGGGCCCAACTCTATGTATGGGGTTTTCCTTTTCAAGGTTTGTTTGTCCAACATAAGGTAAAATTTTCAAAGGTTATCTACAGTTGGTAGAAGACTAGGTTGTTGCACTTACTATTGAATCTGTTTCTATTGCAAAATTTAGAGAACAAGAAGTAAGGAAGGGGGATTTCTTTAGGCAATTCAATAGTAGCTGGGACCCAAGCTTATGACCTTTTGCTGGTCATTTTGGAATCTTGGAGATAATTTTATAGCGATTTTGGTCTCTTGTTCGGTCGGTTGGTTACACAAGACAGAGGGGTGTCATATGCTGTTCTGTCTGTACTTAAAAAATGCGATGATACATCTATTGACTAGTTTGATGTTGCACATTTGATTATGACTTATGTACTAGCAAATGATGAACATGTGACAGCAGTCGATAAATCATTTTCCAGTATGTCATTGGTATAGGTGTTGAGGCTCAGTGTGTTTCAAGTATTTTCAAGCCTAAATCAATGAATTAGCTTTAGCAGTACAAAGGTGTGGGTTCATTACATTAGTGACAACCTTCGCCATTATTTAATCTTAGAAGAGGTAGAGGCATATTACATTTTGTATATGTCTAGTATAAAGGTTCCTTTAGGCTCTTTCCCTTGATATGAATGGTAAGTGCCATATATTCTCATCACAAGACAATATTATGTACTCAATCACATGAATTATAAAGAAGCTGTTTGAAGATCAAATTATATCCACAGATGTTGCCTTTGTAACATAATTTGAAGGCACTTGTTATAGAATTTTGTCGTATATGGAATAAAGAATATCAATGTCCTTGCAATCTGACCATTAATATATCACTTTTGGCACATGCTTTACTTGTTGTCTTGTTACACATTTTGACATCTTTTATTACAACATTGACCTATGGATATAATTATTGGATATTAGCACATGTGAATGGTCTATGGCATATGCTTGCTTTCATTGCATAGCTATTTTAGATCTGCCCTCTTCTCATTGGTTAAATAAATCGTTGGATCAACTCAACCTTGCTGTCCTTGTGGTTTTATAACATCAGTTTAGACATCTTTTTCCTTGATTGCAAGTTCATTTGTTATCTTTGGCATATAAGACAAAATGGTTCCATGGAAGTTTAAGGAAATGGAAGTTTATTTCAGGGAGAGAATCAACTAGTGTCACTTGTAGAGTTCACACATCCTATTCATATTCAAGTTCACATAAAGATACCATCCATGTAAAATCATTTCACATCATTAGCTCGACAAAACATCGATTCCCTATAAAATAACTTGTGAGCAATAGCCGGCACTCAAACATATCATCACATTCATGTTAGCTAATTGATGAGTAGGGAGTAAACCAACAAAAAGCATTAACAAAGCTTACCAGACAATTGCCACCATAGTTATTTATAATCCATACACTCAGAAGTGCAAGCATCACGGGCAACTTGGCATCTGAATCAGTCTCTAAGCTTGATCATAATATCGTTTTGCCAAGTGCAAATCAAAGGAAGGCCCTCTCCATGTTCATGCATGTATCCAAGGTTGAACATAGCTTGGGCATTTGCCATGGAATGAGCATGCATGTAAGCCTAAGTAGATGCATGTAAGCCTAAATAGATGGTCTAAGACACAAAAGTATGTCCTCGAACTGCTCTACCCAATGAAATATTTTTGGGTACATATTTACCAACACAATATGGTTGTAAACTCCAACTTTGCTCTTAAACCTCTACATTGTTCTCCGTTGATAGAAAACCAGATTATATTGACCATGCAAATCATATGTATATAGTCTGTACATCATTATGTCTAAAACCTGTACCACATCCTGGATATTTGCGGTGTCGGGTCTCCAAGTTTCGTTGAATACAATGGCCACAAAACAAGTGGAAGCATTTGGTAATCACAACCTATCATAAAGCACAAATAAAATTACTTTCAAATTGATCACAAATCCAATAAATCTAAGGCGAAAATGAACACTGTAACTTCCCCTTTGTAGTGTTCAACGCAATGACACTAAGGTCACTATCAAACATTGAAACATTTAAGAATATAAATGTTGGATTTAATATTCTTACTTCTTTGGGCCTATCATGGAAAACACTGCATTTTAAAATCGCTTGTACTCTTTGATTTCTTCTTGAAGTCTTTCTGCAGTTGTTTCACCGTCATTAAGGGAACTGAGGCATGTAAATTTTGTGTTCAAACCGACCAGTTCTTCCTCAATTCTCTTTTTCCCAAACCTGGTGCATGCAATATAAAAGATTGGATTGTTGAGCCATGTAATACATGACAACAATGATGTACAAGATAGGAAAAATTATTTTAACTCACCTCTCATTATTTAACTCCACTTGCAGATTAGTAATTATGTGTTTGCACTGTTCGGACTCCTTTTGCACTGCCTCAAGACAAGCCTTGAGAGACTATGACTCTTTCTCTACATCTACCAATTTCCATTTTGTACTATCTAAATTAAGTGCATACTACCGACCATCTTCAGTAACCTTTCCAATTTGATCCAAGTAAACCCTCACCTGCATAAACAAGATACGACAAAGCAATTGTAGAAGGCTGGTGCTTCAGTTGAGATGTATAAATAGAAGATTATGCACCTTGAAGAATAGGTGCATAATCTTTTGTTTATACATCTCATCTGAAGCACCAGCCTGCTGCAATTGCATTGTCGTATCTTGTTTATACATAAGAAGATAATTTTGAACCTGCTTTGCCTTGACACTCTCTAACGCAAGCTCAAGTTCAAGTTTATTATGAATATGTTGGATGGTCTTACTTGTATATGATATGTGCTGGAACGTAAAAATGTTTGGAAATGCAAGCTAGACCATTAGGTTATATAATAACAAAACATACAATTTAAAAGTAATAAAACTACATGCCATGAGAAAACCAAACCAATACATGAATTTCTATTCTTCTTGGATCCCCACAAACAAAATCAAATCGAATTGAGTTGGTGGGTATAAGATTAAAAGCATGTCCGAGAATTATATCTTGCACAACAAAGGGGAATATGCAGATGCAAAGAATTTGATTTGGAGTTGATGAGACATATATGCCTTGTAGTTATTGGGTGCACACATGGGTAAAAATTTAGTGGATTTTTGCATATCTTCCCTAACTCCATACCTAGTAGGAATGTATTTGTTTCCATAGTCAATGAATATTTAGCACAAATTCGAGATTTACTAGCATTGTTTGGAGGAAGAAAACTAGCCACTTATATCCCTCTATTCAACCTTAGTAGTCCGAGGGACACGGGGACTCCTCAAATCAAACAAAATCCAATTTTAGTGATTATTGGTTGCACCTATACTAGCACATCGTGATGATAAAGAGTCATTAAGTTAACCTCTGGGGAGATAGGGAAGAAATCAGGTTTTACCTATATGGATGTGAATTCATTAATACAACAATGAATCCAACCTTACCTTTGAATTCAATAACTAGATACTAAATTTTTTGCAACATGGTCATTTCCAATAAATTGACCTTAGCTTAATCCATACATTTATCATATCAAACCCCCTTCCTCCATGTGTGCCAAATATTCTCCCTCAAACTTCACTCCTTTGTCATGATTTTTATGCTTTATTTTTTTTTTTTATCTATACGTCTTTGCAGTAATTTTTACAATTTTCATAGTTGATTGATGAGATCCAATAACTAGATTGAATGGAATTTTAACATACTTACACCAAGGGAACTACTATTTTTCCACATAACAAAAAATTGATTAGAAGGGGATACCAATACAAAACATTGTTGGAGGAAAATTCAACTCTAACGTTGTGAAGGTTTGCTCTTGTGAATGAATGGGTTCCTCTTGGATATTTTTATATTGCTTTTAAATATTTGAACACACCAATGTTTGGTAGAATGTCTGACCAAGATGACCAATTAGTAGGAATGCTTGACATGGTCATGGGCCTCTTTTCCCTCTTGGATTGTTGCCTGGTTCTTTTTGGATTATTTCTCAAAATGGGTTTATTAGGGATGGCATCCAGATCCATTCTTATTTCAAGACCTGTATTTCTAAACTTCTATATTTTCTCAGTTCAAATTAATTTAACTAAATGGAATTACTTGCTAACTGTGATTATGTATATTCTCAGTTCAAATTATATTGTCAAGACTTTCACAGGATTTGATGTTGATATAAGCTTTGAGACTGTAAGGGTTACATTTGTTTGGATTTTCAGAATCATCATTTGGGTCAAGTTCATGTTTATTATGAATATGTTGGATGGCCTTACATTTATATGTTATGCAATGGAATGTAAGAATGTTTGGAAATGCAAGCTGGACTGTTAGGTTATATAATTAAAAACATAAAATTTAAAATTAATAAAACTATAGGACATGAGAAAACCAACCCAATACATGAATTTCGATTCTTCTTTAGCCAATACATGAAAACCAACCCTGTAGCCTCTTTGCATGTACTATCTAAATTTATCACAATTATCATAATTGATAGAAACACTATCTCCTCTGGGCATCAAGATTTAAATAAAAAATATATTAAGGGTGGCTAAATGTGCTTACCTCGAAGGCCACTCCTAAGACACACTAATGACAACTCCTTCTGATCTCCATACTGTAAATAAAATTTAGGTTTATAGAATCAAAAGCAGTCTTTGATGTACCATTAGTACTTGTATCATCATTGATAGATATCTCATAATTGTTCTTGATTAACTTATCTATATCAACTTCATCAATGATATGAGCTAGATGATGCACGTCGAGTAAAACATATAGTAATTGTAACACATAACCTATGATATCTACAACCCTAAAAAATTTCATATTCCGAAAATTTGGTTTATCATAATGCTAGTGAGTAGACATATAAAACATAATCCAAATAAGGTGTTGTATAAGATGAATATTTTTCAAAACAAAAACCTTGATTACCATCTCTAACCTGGCTTTGAAATTTAATTCCTTGCTGCCAGAATAATGTAGATTATGTTCAGTGGCAAAGTTTTTTTTTGATTATTACAGAGCATGATTTATCATGGGTTTTGAACTACATTATTGGAAAGAGCCAATCCCCTATAATTTCAAACATGCCCATTAACCAATCAGACATTAATGAAAACTAGGACAGTTTGGCCCACAATGAATCTGTAATCTTATAATTGAACCCCATATGAAAATGTCCTTTCTTGTTGAATGGATTGTAAGGTTGAACATTTAAACTTGGCTGCCACTTTGTTTGGATTCAATTGGGTCCACCAAAATGTCTACTTCTCATAGCCATATAACCGTGAAATGTTGAGCCTTTACTTCTTGTACATAGTAAAACTACAGATCTATGGAATTTGATAGTATTCAGTGTGAATACAACCACAACGAGCCCAATCAAGGACAAAACAATTTGTGGGATTCAAGCACCCCAGGATACCTTTGGCATGGTTATGATTGAGGGCATATTTCAGATTTCAAATCAACTAAAATGTTTTTGAAGAATATGAGCCCTCGCATATCAAATTGTGACCATGTTTTACCAAAAATAAGTTTACTAAGAAGCTAGTGGCATAGAATTTCTGAAACAGACTCTAGTCTGCCATCAATAAAGTGAACTTATGCGTGCTATGACAGAAAGAATTGATTTTTCTGTGACAGAGTAGACACTATTTCCTAGATATTGTAATATGTAAATGTTGTATTTCAGGTTTATTTCCATCGTCAAGTGCAATAGTCCCTATTCCAGCTAAACTGCTATATAGCCTATTGTACAGACTATATGGATTCCATACAGCTGCAGCTGTATGGCCTGCTTCTTTCTTTAGAGTGGAATTTTCCAACTGTTCATGTGCCACAACAAAGTATCCATTCAAGATTGGAGACTTAAGAGAGACCCCAAACCTTAGCAAATGCCAACTCCTACTGCAACCATGCTCCAATCAGCCACAAATTTCCAATATTCAAAACCTCACTCAAAGACAAGCCAGGCACCATCAACTTATTTTAGTGGATCTCCTCTTTCCACATTATGATGTTGGTCCATTTTGGATGTACTTTTCACGAATGCTTCAAATCCATCAATAGATTGCACTCCTTGGTGCTCCTTCCCTTCAATTGACCATCATACTTCAATGGATCCTCTCAGATCTCCACCAAAGACGCCTTTTTCCTATTTGTGGAACTGTGTTGGTTTTAATCCTATGGTGTTTTGGGGAGGTTCTATATTCAAATGGCCTGCGTTCATCATTAAGGGGGAAAGGTGTGATCTATTGCTTACTCTTCTTGGCATCCTGTTCATCTTCAGGAAGGATGTTGTACATAAGGTCAACCCTATGTTGAGATGGGTATCCATAAACCCTCTCACTTATTTATTTTAACTACATTCAATCACCTGCTTGGGTTGGATATCCACACACAAACTCTGTCTTGTAGTTCGGTATCGCTCCCATTTATATTTTGAGTTGGTAATTCATAAACCCACTCTCTTCTATATTCTGTCCATGGCCACTGTTTGTGAGGAGCTGGGTATTTATAAACCCATTCTCATCTTGTATTGGAGCTTCCATCTTGTATTCATTCACTCACTCCCTTGTTTTTTTTGAGCATTCATAGTTGTGTTCAAACTCTTTCATTTATTTGGAGTTTGGTCTTCATACTATCATTTCTGTTATGAATGATCTTCTTAGACTTGGGTACTTCAATCTCTTCTCTCTTGCAAGATGTTCATTCCGACACCTCTTTAGATGGGCAATTCAATGGCACTATTCTTCTAGTAGATCTGCAGTGACGGATGTTTCTTCCCTCTCTTCAATTGAATGGAAGGTCAATGACAGTTTTTCCATAACAGTAGTTCAATGACCACATCCGTCCAAGGGATGGGCAACTCAAAGTTGAGTGCTATTGCTAGGAAAATCAAAGTTGAGTCCTATTGCTTCTATTTAGGATGTTCCTTCTAGCACTTCTTTATTGGATGGGCAATTCAATACTGTATCCTCCTAGAAGATGAGTAGTCCAATGGTAGCATTCTTTTAACAAATTATTGAGTCCACTTTTGTATTGAGTTGGGTCATCACAAACCCACTCTCTCTTCTTACAACTACATCTGACATTACATTGAGTTGGGTATGGCTTAAGAGCCAACGTAGTCAACACTATTATGCAAGAATTTGATGCCTATTTGTCCAGTATAATTTCCCTCTCCTGTCAGGAATCTTTGACTTGTCTAGTGTGTGGTTTGTCCTAATCTAATCCTCTTGCAATGACTGTTTTTTATCTGGGCCTTGGTGTTTATAATAACATCAATGTCTACTGTGGAATGGTTATTGTAGCTCTTTATATTTACCTATGGTGTGCATGCTTGAACTATTTGTTGGTAAGATTATAGTTGATATGCTTCGGAACTTGTTAGTGAGTACCTCCATTTAACTGTGACAGTTTAAACTTTAATCTAGTTGGTCAATTCTTGAAATTGATGTTGTATAGGTTCATGCCAAAGTTGAGCCTGTTGCAGTGGGTAAGATTTCCATGAATTTGACAGAGATGGGAAGAGGAGAAAATGGGTGTCAGTTTGCCAAAATATCGGCTGAGGTTATTCAAGAATTGATACCGTGTTCACATTTTGTCCCTTTAAACATGTCTGACCAGGGCTCAACTGCACTGGAAAAACAACAAACAAATAGGTATAGCATGTGTTATGGTATATTACATATAGCGTGTCTTTTTGTGCTTTCTTGAAGCTTACAACAAGCTTTTTGGATTCCTTTGTTTTGCATGTCAAGCCTTTTCAGATCTTCGATTTTGTTATAAAATCTTTTCAACTCTTCTATTTTTTTATAATGTATTAACTCTTCTTTTGAATTTACTTTAATAGGCTTGTAACGGGGACTTTGCAGCTAGTGTCAAGAATTTACCTGACAATTGACGAGAACCATTGAAAGATGGGACTTAAAAATTCAACAGGTATTCACAAGGTTCAGATATTTAGGAGTATGCTGGAGTTGCAAAAGGTATTATTGTTCGCATGAGGTAACTATGCATTTCAACGAGAACCAATGAAAGATGGGACTTAAAAATTCAACAGGCATTCACAAGGTTCAGATATTTAGGAATATGTTGGAGTTGCAAAAGGTAGTATTGTTCGCCTGAGGTAACTATGCATTTCAACCTATGAGCACCTTATTTAGGCTAACCTTATTCTTCATGGTTTGTTCAGGTGGAATATGACTTTCAATATTACACAATAGACATGCCAACTGCTATTCAAGTTCTCCTACTCTGAGATGGGAAGTATAGTATGTTTCCAGCTTGTTAAATTTATAGCAGCTGCAAGAGCCATTCTCCGGAAGGATGGTAAAGACCCTAGCTGAGGTCTAGGGACCCCAGTGTACTCCTATGGTATTTGGTATAGGACAAAACAGTCAGTTCCATGGAAAAATACCCTTCTTAGCGCCCCCAGTATATGACTGGGGTTCTTAGTTTGAGACTAAGTAGCTAAAGCCCGTAGATATTTCTAGGGCCCCTAGAAATGTCCAAGGTACCCATGCCTGAGGCATGGGTTGATCCATGGTATTGTACCATGGTGGAAAAGACCCTTGTGAGGGCCCCCAGTATACGACTGGGGTTCTTGGTGAAGAACCAAGAAGTAAAGACCCCTGATAGGGTCCCCAGTATATGATTGGGGTTCTTGGTCTAGGACCAAGCAGTTAAAGTCCCTAGATAAGCCTAGGGCCCCTGGAAATGTCCAGGGTACCCATGCATATGGAATGGGTTGATCCTTGGTCTATGACCTTGGTGGATAAGACCCCAGAAAAAGTTCTAGGGCTACTTGATCCTCTATCAAGTATTTTGATGGTACACGACCTTCCTTGAAGAAGGACACAACCACATGAGGGATAAGTCCCATATGCAGTGATGATAAAGTAATAGGTTCACCATGTTAAATGAAGAAATGAGTATTTCCACCTAGATAACCCTCTCTTACCCTTGCATGTGTTGGTTAGGGGTTTTTGTTGTTTTTGTTCAAGGGTTAAAGTAAAATAAATTTAAATGTTAATTACAACATGTTTAAATTTAATTTAAACATGTTATTTTAATTTAATTTATTTTAACTTAACATTACCTTTAATCCCTTTCCCTACCCTTGTCCTAACCTAAAACTATAAAAGAAACCCCTACCCCTCTCATTCTAACACACATACATTATTTCACTTATTGCTAAGTGTGGATCTCTCCTAGCTGCGGCTCCTCTGCTGATGACTTCCTCTTGCGGCCCTCCTCTACTGTTGAAGATTTGCTTGAGATTTTGGTGTGGCCTTCCTCTGCTGTCTGAAAATTGTTGTGGCCCCTTTTAGCTAGTGAAATATTCTTTTTGTTGTAGCATATCCTACTTTGCTGTTGTAGTTGTTGTATGGAGGTGTAGTGGCTCCTTTCTGAGGGTTGTTAGTGCTACGATTCACCTTTAATTTGTTGTGGGAGAGATATCAGAGTGCGGCCCTCTATTTCTTAAGTTGTGTGGGCTTTACAAGGTTTGGCCCTTCTTTTCTGTGGGGTTATTGAGTGAGGGTTTTGGGGTTGCCTTCCTTACAGACTGTTGTGTGAATCTTACCTATAGTGCGGCCCCTTCTTTCATCTAACTGTGTGGGTTTACAAGCTATGGCTCCCTTATTTGCTGTTGTGGAGGGGTTTGAGGTACAATTTTTTTGTTGTTGGGTAGTGTGGCCTCTCACTGTTGATATGCGGCTCCCTCCACTGGTGTCTTGTGACTGGAAAAACACCGTACTCTCCTCTTTTTTTGTGTAGTTGACAGCTGCAGTGTTTCACTATCTTTGTGACTGTGTTCCTGTCCTTATGCTAGTTGCTAAGAGACTGTGACTTAACCTTTCTCATTTCTGTTGAGGGGTGATTGTTCTTGTGTCCAGACTATGACTCTTTCTTTGGCTTTTAGCTTTCCTGTGTAAGGGGTTTTTGTCCATAACAAGTATGTGTGAGGGTTTTTATGCATTCACTTACTGTTAGTGCGAGGGTTTGACAGTGTGAGGTCTTTGTGGCCCTATACCTTTGGTGGCAAGAAATTTTCTTCATCTATTGGCAAAGGGATCCCACCTATAAGGTGGATCTATGAACTGAACCTTTGTCTAAGCATAATTCAAATGGTTCTACATCCTTCTTGTTGGCTGTGACTTCTTCAGAGGTAAGGATCAGAACAAGGTATGCTATCTATCCACCATTTTCAGATCTGGTATATTGTTTTGAGTTCTATGCAGTCTGATCTATCTAGATCTATGTTCCAGCATTAATAGTTATTAGATCTAAATGATATATTAAGTTTACCTCTCTGTTTCTACGGTTTGATTGATGGTTTAATGATCAGATTGGTTTTGAGTTTAGATCTATATGTATTTATCTAAGTTGAATTTAGATTTGTATTTGACTCAGATCTGTATTACAGTCTTACTCTTTAGATCTCTTAGATCTGCATGAGTAGTAGAGAATGTTGTCTAAACTCTAGATCTAGTTTTTTTACTCATTAAATTTTAAAAGATATTATTGTTATGCTTTACTACACAAATTCCAACATGGTATCAGAGATATGGACGTGAAAGGAGCTCAAGAAGAAGTCTTGAGCCCATGTAGATCCTAATCTAGGAATTTGTTTTGCAGATCAGAAGACTTTGGAAAGGAACTTAAATCATTGTCATGACAAGAACAAATTGAACATAAGGTAGTTCAATCTTTAGCATGTGTCCTTACCAACATGTGATACTCCTTGGAATTGTTTCTGCATCTTTTAGTAAGTTAGATCTGATTAAGGGTTTGAATGACTGTGGGTTTGTCTATGGCTATGATCAAAGTACATACCTATTTAGCATAATAGTTAAGAGCTTTCTGTCTTGGATAAAAATGCACAACAGATATAAACTCATCCTTGTCACAATACTAAACTGTCATCTTAAATGCATGCTAAGGTTGACCACTGTAACCTGCATGTTCTCCCTATCATTTTTTTAAAATTATTGATCAAGCCTCTTGACAAGAAGTTATCCTTTATATTTTTTGGACTAATTGATATAAAAGGGGGGGCAGTGAATGATCTTGCTTATTGACTTGTACTCATTTGAGATGCAACTTTGGATGCCTAATTGATCTTTTGTGGAGTATCTAATGCGAGTTTGGGAAAGTTTCCTTGTCAAGAAAAATCTAGAGGCCAGGATCCATTATCTCTGAAAGGGACTCTTAGTGAAGTCCCTAGTTTACCTTTGATCACCTACTGATTTCCAAGACTTTTCTTTTCTACTGTTTGACTAAAAACTAAATGAAAAACACAGTTGAGAGAAGGTAAGATTTAGTCAAAAGACTGATGCAAAATGCTTGGAAATGTAATCATCATCTTAAGATGATAAGTGATAGTTTTTAATGTTTTTTTATTGCTACTAATGATTGATTAGTACTCATCTTTCATTTAATAAGTTGTTGATAAAATACAATGTTTTAACTGAACTGTTGGTAATGGGATTCTTAAATTGTGTAATTGACAGCACCTTATGCATCCTCATATTTTGTATTACAAAGAGTAAACAAATCTTAAAGTTGACCACAATACATTGAGTGGTAGAATCTCATAAATGACTTTGGTATTTAACTTTGAATGGGATGACTCTTGACAATGCAGTCTTTGATATATTGTCTGCTTATGGATAAATATACACAGGACAGTAAGATATTCTCTTAAGGATATTAAAGTTACTTGAACTAACAGATTTATTTCTGCAGAAGTCTTGGTTAATTTGAGTCAGTAGCATGATACAAAGTTCATGCATATCTCAAGCCTAAGAAAGTTTCATGGATACTTCATTTTACATGACTACAAATGAAATCAAGATGATATTACCTTGCTGTCATCTCTATGTACCCATGTCTAAACTGAATACTGTCAGAATCTCATATTTTCTTATAAACAAGGAAGCTGTGATCCCAACACCTATTTTTTGATAAAGGCTAAGTCTTTATCCTTAGTTAAAGAGTCCAACATTTTATCTTTGTAGATGGGGTAATTTTTGTTTTGAGGAAACCCTACTGATATCATTTTTGTAATTGAGTCATTATCCTTGGCACAGGAACTCAAAAGTATGACTAAGCTTTTCATTTTTGAATCTTGTATTGGCACCAAGAACATCTTGAAAAGTTATGACACCTGATCAGAGTCAAAAGTCTGTATAGGTTCAGAGGGAGCAAATTGACAGAAAGACAGATTGACAGAAAGGCAGATTTTTTAGACTCAGAGGGAGCAGTCTCTGAATATGAGTTAGTCCTTGACCTACACCGAAATTGGTAGCTTAATAGAATCCAAGGATTTTATTATTTCCCTTGAAAGGAAACCAGCCTGATGCCGAGAAATACTAAAGAAAGCAGAAAAGATTCCAACACCTAAAGGCACTTTCACAGAAATCAGAAACCAGATAAATACTTTGGTCCTCTAGATGAATTGAATCTTATGATTGATTCAGAACCTTCCACAATTGAAACAAGGGAAGTTGTTGTGACAAAAAAGAATGATGTATGGTCTATGTTTTCAAAGAACTCAGTGGGAACCTCCATCATCTTATAAAATAAAGCCTATATGGAGGATATACTTGTGACTCGTGAAAGAAGGGATGACCTATGACAAGATCCTTACCTTCATCAAGATCCTTTTGTCACTTTCTTGTTTTGGATACTTCATCTGACAAATGTTAAGATTTTCTTCTCAAAACAGTGAAGTTAAACAAGAGGCTATCCATGAAAAGAACCTCATGGATTATAACTCTGAGAGCTCAGTATGAAAGAATCTTGGGATAATCCTTATATGAAGATTGTTCAAAATCTTCATCTGTTCCTTACAGGAAAGGAATTTTTTATATATAGCTCAGACTAAGAGGGATCTCCTCTGAAGAAGTTGAAATGAAAGACTTGGATCTTTTACATTATTAAGCTTGGATTTTTTGGCAGAAATTAGGAGAGATATTTCTCTCACAGGGTAAATATGTAGTTGATGTGCTTTGCAGTTTTGGCATGATGGACTGCAAGTCCATGAGCACACAAATGATCTCTAATCTAAAGAATCTAAGAGATCAGGCCACAAGTACAGATCCAAAAGTTCCCACCTTACATCAACAGATCATTGATTTATCTCGTACATACGAGAACAAACATCTGTTATGCGATAAATGCTCTTAGCCAGTTCATGTGTGAACCAAAACATTTACGTACAGTTACTGTGAAACACATTATGAGATATGTCCGAGGACTATAGTTTATGGTCTCAGATACAGCTCAAGTAGAGGTGTATTGCTCCATGGTTTCACAGATCCAGATTGGATGGGTAGTACAGTGGATCGGAAGAGTACTTCCGGTTATTGCTTCAGTTTGGGTTCAACAATGATTTCCTAGTCCAGCAGGAAACAAGGCTCCGTAGACCAAAGCACTGCAGAAGATGAATACATTGTTGCTAGTGTTGTAGGCAGAGAAGTAGTGTGGCTCAGGAAGCTTCTCTCGGACTTGTTTAGTTCAGAGCTTGAACCCACAGTCATTCACTATGACAATCAGAGTAGTATAAAGCTCACTGAGAACCCTGTGTTTCATGACTAATCGAAACACATTGAGATGAGATATTACTATGTCCGGTACATATTTCAGAAGAATGTTCTCATCTTGTTTCAACAACAGAACAGATAACAAATATTTTCACCAAGTCACTGTCAAAGTTTGTATACTTTCGTGACAAGCA
The DNA here is from genome assembly GCA_010110895.2 of Picea sitchensis. Taxonomy (NCBI): domain Eukaryota; kingdom Viridiplantae; phylum Streptophyta; class Pinopsida; order Pinales; family Pinaceae; genus Picea; species Picea sitchensis. Next base: position 3,460 of record SNQJ01S0114118.1, on the reverse strand, counting down.
TGGTGTAGCTGAGAATGCCTCTCTTGCTGAGAGGGAGTGTTAAATTTATAGCAGCTGCAAAAGCCATTCTCCGGAAGGATGGTAAAGACCCTAGCTGAGGTCTACGGACCCCAGTGTACTCTTGGGGTATTTGGTCTGGGAAAAAACAGTCAGTGCCATGGCAAAAGACCCTTCTTAGGGCCCCCAGTATATGACTGGGGTTCTTAGTCTGAGACTAAGTAGCTAAAGCCCCTAGATATGTCTAGGGCCCCTGGAAATGTCCAGGGTACCCATGCCTGAGGCATGGGTTGATCCATGATCTTGTACCATGGTGGAAAAGACCCTTGTGAGGGCCCCCAGTATACGATTGGGGTTCTTGGTGAAGAACCAAGCAGTAAAGACCCCTGAGAGGGTCCCCAATATACGACTGGGGTTCTTGGTCTAGGACCAAGTAGTTAAAGTCCCTAGATAAGCCTAGGCCCCCTGGAAATGTCCAGGGTACCCATGCATACGACATGGGTGGATCCTTGGTCTCTGACCTTGGTGGATAAGACCCTAGAAAAAGTTCTAGGGATACTTGATCCTCTATCAAGTATTTTGATGGTACATGACCTTCCTTGAAGAAGGACACAACCACATGAGGGATAAGTCCCATATGCAGTGATGATAAAGTAATAGGTTCACCATGTTAAATGAAGAAATAAGTATTGCCACCTAGCTAACCCTCTCTTACCCTTGCATGTGTTGGTTAGGGGTTTTTGTTGTTTTTGGTCAATAGTTAAAGTAAAATAAATTTAAATGTTAATTACAACATGTTTAAATTTAATTTAAACGTGTTATTTTAATTTAATTTATTTTAACTTAACCTTACCTTTAATCCCTTTCCCTACCCTTGCCCTAACCTAAAACTATAAAAGAAACCCCTACCCCTCTCATTATAACACACATACATTATTTCACTTATTGTTAAGTGTGGATCTCTCCTAGCTGCGGCTCCTCTGCCAATGACTTCCTCTTGTGGCCCTCCTCTACTGTTGAAGATTTGATTGATATTTTGGTGCGGCCTTCCTCTGTTGTCTGAAAATTGTTGCAGCCCCTTTCAGCTAGTGAAATATTCTTTTTTTTGTAGCATATCATACTTTGTTGTTGTAGTTGTTGTATGGAGGTGTAGCGGCTCCTTTGTGAGGTTTGTTAGTGCTACGGTTTACCTTTAATCTACTGTGGGAGAGATATCAGAGTGCAACCCTCTATTTCTTAAGCTGTGTGGGATTTACAAGGTTTGGCCCTTCTTTTCTGTGGGGTTATTGAGTGAGGGTTTTGGGGTTTCCTTCCTTCCAGACTATTGTGTGAATCTTACCTATAGTGTGGCCCCTTATTTCATCTACCTGTGTGGGTTTACAAGCTGCGGCTCCCTTATTTTCTGCTGTGGAGGGGTTTGAGGTACAACATTTTGCTGTTGGGTAGTGTGGCCTCTCACTGCTGATATGCGGCTCCCTCCACTGGTGTCTTGTGACTGGAACAACACCATACTCTCCTCTTTTGTTATGTAGTTGACAGCTGCAGTGTTTCACTATCTTTGTGACTGTGTTCCTATCCTTATGCTAGCTACTAAGAGACTGTGACTTAACCTTTCTCATTTCTGTTGAGGGGTGATTGTTCTTGTGTCCAGACTATGACTCTTTCTTTGGCTTTTGGCTTTCTTGTGTAAGCGGTTTTTGTCCATAACAAGTATGTGTGAGGGTTTGTATGCATTCACTTATTATTAGTGTGAGGGTTTGACAGTGTGAGGTCTTTGTGGCCCTATACCTTTGGTGGCAAGAAAGTTTCTTCATCTATTGGCAAAGGGATCCCACCTATAAGGTGGATCTATGAACTGAACCTTTGTCTGAGAATAATTCAAATGGTTCTACATCCTTCCTGTTGGCTGTGACTTCTTCAGAGGTAAGGATCAGAACAAGGTATGCTATCTATCCACCATTTTCAGATCTGGTATATTGTTTTGAGTTCTATGCAGTCTGATCTATCTAGATCTATGTTCCGGCATTAACAGTTATTAGATCTAAATGATATATTAAGTTTACCTCTCGGTTTCTACAGTTTGATTGATGGTTTAATGATCAGATTGGTTTTGAGTTTAGATCTATATGTTTGTATCTAAGTTGAATTTATATTTGTATTTGACTCATATCTGTATTACAGTCTTACTCTTTAGATCTCTTAGATCTACATGAGTAGTAGAGAATGTTGTCTAAACTCTAGATCTAGTTCTTTTACTCATTAAATTTTAAAAGATATTACTATTATGCTTTACTACACAAATTCCAACACAACTGATGTAGTTCTCTCTTACAGACCTACATTAGATGCACATCAGATTCGGGCCCCTGCCTTCAATAATTCTCCCAAATAGTAAATGAACATTCTCTCAGCCCAAAATTCACCCCAACAGTGAGGTATTCATCCCACAATGAAAGTAAATGACCCAACACTTCATAAACTCGCCCAACTGCAATATTTCATTAATGAGAGTGCCCGGGTTTGTATGAAACTCGCCCAACTGCATAAGAAAGACGCCCAACAAGTATTTTCGGTTCAGATCTAGATTAGAGTGCGCCCAAATAGTGAAAGAATGCACCCAGCAGTACAAGAGCCCATCCCACAAACACAATTCTCCCTCACCCTAATACTACCAGTGCCTGTGGATTTGGTATCATATCGCATGGGAGATATTTGGCTTGTGGTTGTTTTCTATGTGATGTTACAAGCTATATTTACGGTTGCATATTCTTATGTTGGGATTTTGTTCACATTAATACTTTTCTTAATTGTGTGTGTGTGTGCGTTAAACATCACTATTGGGTGTGTGTGTGTCACTGTGTTGTGAATAATCCCACATGGATAACAATTGTAAGATGGAGATGGTATACAAGCCATTGCTGACACCAAAATCTTTGCCAATCTGGAAGATGGCTTTGGGCTACAAGTCCCTGGGTTGATGTCATGGCATCCTCCCTCGCTCTTGGACTGACATTGTTGATAGCGAAAGAAAGGTGGTTCCTTAGGAGCCTAGTTGGAAGGTCAACTTCATGAGGCCATAACTTTCACATACAAACTCTGTTTTTGGTGCTCTTTGGACTACTGGAAAGATTTTTCCAAGCTCTACAAGTTTAGGAGGTTGGTCCCATTGAACAATTATTGGCCATTGAAATACCAAAAACGAATGGGAAGGGCATGAAAAATATTCTACAAGTTCGGGACTTGCAAACTAGCAAGATTCAATATTGTTTCTAATATGGCGACAGATTTGGGATAGTTGTTGAGTTGACTTTCAAACAACCACCTAGATTAGTTATCCTCTCTTGGGAAGAAATAGTCCCCATTGCGTCAATTTCTTGTATTAGATGGGGAACCTTTTGTTGGTTTTGGTCCCTAGTGAACCACTTGCCCCAATGAAAATGTTGCCTTACTTTGACAACCCAAT